>PVJX010000618.1:0-11658 GCA_004027295.1 Dolichotis patagonum | reverse complement strand
CCTGAGATCTTGATTGCTGAGAAGAAACAGAGAGATAAGAAAGATGGCCACCGGGCATCCCAGGAAGCAGCGGGTCTTCACCCTTTGCAGCCCCAAAACTGCAAAAGTGAAAGAATTTTCTCAGATGAGAAAGCTTCAGAGCACCATGCGCCAGAATGGCACGGGAGGCCACATGAGGTTCCAGAGTGGCGGCAACATAGAAAAGCTTTTCTTCACAATCAGGTAAACAGAGCCCAGCAATCCAGGCACTGGACCCCTATAGCCAAGAGAGAGAAAAGCCTGGCTACTGCTCCAGCTGGCAGCAGACCTTGGCGGCATCCACATGGTGCTGATTTTAGGTGCAAAGAACATGCACAAATTCTGAGGGTAAGAAGGCTTCCACCTCGATTGCAAAGAGCCTGGGAGGCCAAGCAGTATGCCCCTGAGAGGGCAATATGTAAAGATGTAAATGTGAAGCCAAAGGTGCAGTGGAGACCCCAGAAGTTTGGAAAAGCCAAGATTGTGGATCATCCAAGGAAAGCTGCAAAAACTGAGCAGAGTAGGTTTAAGAGAAAAGCTGCAGGAGCTGAAATCCCTGGAAGTGCCCTGGGAGAGGAGTCACCCAAGCCTTTTGGAGCTTGTAACCAGACTGCTTCAAATGCTGAGCATGGAACTCTTGGACTTAATGTTCGCCCTGCTGGATGTTGGATTTGCTTTGTTTCCAATGATTTATATTCCCCGGTTTGTAACTTTTGGAATGGTAATGTTTATTTTGTGCCTTTGCATTTTAGAAATGTTTAACCTTGTTTCACTTGTACAGGGGGTTACAGTTAAGAGTTTGCCATAGTTATTGGAGGAGACTTGGTACTTGGACTTCTCAGCAAAGCTGAAAATGTTAGGACTTTGGCAACTCTTGGAGATGGACTAAATGTCTTTTGTATAAAGGTTGTATATGAGTCTTTGGGGGCCAGGGGTGGAATGTCATGGTTTATGTCGGTGGCCCCTAAGGCCTCATGTATTTGCATTGTGCATTTGTGATTGGTTCATTGTCTAGTGCTTGGATTGGTGGTGTCAGTGCTACACCCTCCTAGGGGGTGGAGCCAGGATGTGATGTAATGGCAGGAAGAAGGTGTGTCTCTCTCTCTTGCCGGTTTTCTGCCTTGCTGTTTGCAGCTGCCATGAACTGCCGCCCCGCCATGCCACCCAGCCTTGGAGCCAACTGAGTATGGACTGAAACCTCCAAAAACTGTAAGAAATAAACCTTTCCTTTCCCAACTTTGGGCATCAGGTAATTTGTCTCAGCGATGATTAAAAAGTAACTAATACACACATTATATATCCGGCTAATTCAAGCAGGTGCTTTTCTTGTTTGTTCAGATGGTAATGACTCTTGGGTTAAAAAACACTTTAAAGTGGGATTTGTAGTCTAAGATAACACATGTTTTTAAATAAGGGTGAATGGATGTATATGTATACAAAATGTTATATATATTTTTGTCAGTAAATATGTTTTTCTGCATATCCATATGGCTTTTAAATTATTTCTGCTGAGCATGAAAAACAAGCATTTTAAATAATAAAAAGATACGTGTTAACTTTATACATAAACTCTTGGTCTTCCTTGTAGATGTGGGGAATATGTATATTGAAAAATATAAAGCATTCTGTAGTGGAAGTTGAGTTAGAACAAGGAAAATACTCCTAAGAATATGCGATTCTTCCTTGAAATAATTGCTCTAGATAAGAAGCATAATGGTTGATGCTGTTTGGATGATAAGCAGATAGTTTCTACTCCACAGCATTAGAATAAACATTCTTATCAGCTGTGCATGGGCCTTCTCCAAGACAGACTATAAACTAGCCCATAGAACTTTGCTTAAGTAAACACAAAGATACTGTACCCCGTGCATAGTGCAATCAAATTGGAGAACAATGGTAAAAGAAACCACAAAATTCCATAAACACATGGAAATTAAATAACACCCTCCTGACCAACTGATGGGTTATAGATTAAATTAGAGATTAAATAGTATCTACAATTAAACTATAATGTCAGTACAATATACCGGAACTTACGGGACGCAACGAAAGCAGTCCTAAGAGGGAAATTTACAACAGTGAATTCTCCTATGAGTAAAACAGAATGAACTCAAACAACCCAGTGTTGAACCTCGGACTTCTAGAAAAACAAAAATAAGTCAAGCTCAAAGCTTGCACAAGGGAGGAAACTAAAAATCAGAGCAGAAATTAATGCATTTGAGATTAAGAAAACAATTCAATGAATCAGTGAATCGAAGAGTTGGTTTTTTGAAAGACAGTAAAATTGATAAACCTTTAACTAACCTTATCAAAAAAGATGGAAGAGATTCAAATTCATGCAATTAGGAATACAAAAGGGTGAAATCACAGTGGATCCTGTGGAAATTCAGAAGATTATCACACCTATTTCAAGAACTTTTACTCTGAAAGATGGAAAACATAGAAGAAAAATGTAATTAAAAACTTAACAACAAAGAAAAACCCAGGTCTTGATCTATTCACTTCTGAATTCCACAAGAAATTTAGAGAAGATCTAATGCCACTACTCCTCAAACTCTGTAATGAAATTGAAACGGAAGCAATACTTCCAAAGTCATTCCTGGAAGTATTACCTTGACACCAAAGACAGAGGAAAAACCCAGCCAAAAAAAAGAGAATTACTCCCTAAATGAACATAAATGGAAAAATCCTCAATAAAATATTGGCAAAAAGAATGCAGCACATCATCATAAAGTTTATACACCACAACCAAGTAAGATTTATTCCAGGGTTGCAGAGTCAGTTCAGCATATGCAAATCAATGAATGTAATGCACCATACTAACAGAGACAAAGCCAAATCACGTGATCATCTCATGAGACAGAAAAGCATTTGAAAGAGTTTATAAGCAGATACGACATTGGCTTAAAAAGTGATGTGAACTTTTACACTTAATGTGAAAAAAAACATGAAATATTTGTAGTGAATTTTATAATTATGGATATATAATTCTATATTCTGTTTTTATAATAATTTCCCTTGTGAAATGGTTATATTTCAGAGCTGTGTTATATTCAATCACATGCGTATAGCCTCTCAAGCTTGGTGCAGGCAGCCCGTCATTACCCCTTTGGCATAAGAATGAAGACATAACCTGTCTACGAGTAACTTTACTGAATTGAATTTTCTTCGGTTTTTAGATTCCCACATGTAGACTCACTGAATATAAAATGTGAAAATTATAGTGGCTTTAATAATGTGTTACGAGAATTCTCCCCTAAAGATTTGTGTTTCATTTGAGTACAGATGGCATTATATGAGAGAGTGGTTTTGCCATTGTTCCTGATCGCTTTGCTTTCTTATAGATATGTTTGATCAGTGCCTGGTCAAATTAAGATGCTGCCAGTCTTAGCTTGTCTCTCAGCTTCTCACTTAAGTTCACTCAGCATTACTTTCTTTGGGTGTTAAATGGTAAGCTGGAGAAGGAATGCTTAATGAAGATGATCATGGTGGCACTTTGTGGCATTGATGTTGAAATTTCAACATCAATGCCACAAAGATTGATGCTTGGAAGATACATATCAAAACATTCAACTTTAAAAAGAACCTTTGTAGGATAATTATCCTCATCATTCATTTTATCTAAACCCTTAAATTCTTTGAGACATGATGTCTATACTCTGCAAATTCTATTGAAAAGATGCAGTCATATATAATTGAAAGCACAAACTTGAGGTTTAGAGTCACCTCTGTTTGTATTCCCTCTGTTTGGTCAGATGTCACATCTCTGTGCATCAGTTGCTATGCTCATAAAAGTAAGCGTCAGTCTGTCTTTTAAACAGGACAGAGTGAGGAATAACATGAAACAACTGCTGGCCCGCCACGCGTGTCATTCCTGGAAGGTAGTAACACTCACAGCAAGAGTGGCAGTCCTGCGCACAAAAATATGTTTTCCATCAGGGCAGAGAACCTTCTCCCCCACCCCCTCCTCTTCTGGGGTATCCTGGGGACAGATCTTAATAAATGTGAAACTTGAAAATTACTTTGAATGAATACCTGTAGTAATGAATATGTAATAGGAATAGTAAAGAATACTTTGCAAATGAATTAATTTTTCATGAGAAATTTAATTGAATACAAGAAATAATAAAAAAAATCTGTTGAGTACACAGTACTGAATTTTGTGATACAAATTATCTTTGTTATAAAAAATAGTGAAGAAGAATGGAGGGGACGTTATTCAAAGGGATAGGAATTGGCTGTGACAGTTTGCTCCAGCGACCAGGGTGTGGTTATGAGAAAATGCACGGATGAAGTCACCTAAGTCTGGGCTGGGGATTTAGCTCAGTGGCTTAAGTGCCTGCCTGGCAAGCGCAAGGTTGTGAGTTTGATCCCCAGTACCCAAAAAAAAAAAAAAAATTCACCTAAGTCTGAGTTTGTCAAGCTGCATGTTTTGGGGTTTTGTTTTGCTTTTTGAAACAGGTTCTCACTATCTAGTTCAGGGTGTCCTTGAACTTACTATGTAGCCCAGGCTTGTCTCAAACTCAAGGCAATCGCCCTGCTTCGGCCTCCTCAGTGCTGGGATTACAGGAGTGCACCAGTGTGCCCGGCTGCCAGGCCTTTCAGAAGAGATTTTTGTTGGTTGGTGGGTTAGTGCCTCACTCACAGCTACCCTTTAAACTGTGTGTACCTTTTCCCTCTCCCTCTTACCTCTTTTTTCTGGACCCTGGTGTGCATATGTGGTTTGGGGCATTCAGCATGTGGCATCTCGCACCTCCATGTGGCCAAGCTGGGGAACAGAACCCCTAGCTTGACACTAGGAATGCCTGGTGATTGGAGGAGAGGATCAGCCATCCCAGTTTTCCCATGGCAAACTGAGTGGGTCGGATGGTACACGAGTGTGTGTGCCTTCTCAGTCACGTCGAAGCATGTTAGGGTAGAGTCAATGAGGGAGTTTTTGAAATGTATCCTCTTAAAATGAGTTGGAGGCGATTCTGAGATACGTTTTGAGGCAGAACTCTCATCATCCTAAGATAGTTTCCTATCATCTCTTTTTAGCACAGGTAACAGTTCATTTGACTTCAGTCATACATATACTTAAGCAAGGTAACGAAATGCCAATGTTCTGAGCCACGTGAGCTGCGTCTTCTGATTGTGCTTATAACGCGGTAATGTGATTGACCACCATCCGGTTACCTGTGTGGCTTTTTGAATGACACTGAGAAGCTGTATCTCCTGAAGGAAAAGGAAAAATGCTCCTTTGTCATCTCCCTTTTTTTTTTTTTTTGTACCAAGGATCGAACTCACGACCTCGCACTTGCCAGGCAGGGACTTAGACTACTGAGCTAAATCCCCGGACCCCTCTTGTATTTAAGACCAGGGGTGGACCAGGGTCTAGGGCCTCCTGAGGGCCCCCTGCACAGACAGCCAGAGGAGCAGCTGAGTTGATTTCTCTTGGTGTCTTCCAGTGTGCTTCTCTTGGGATCTTGTTCAAAGAGAGGGCAACAGTCCTTGCTGGGACTCTTCTCAAAGGCATTTCCAGTTAAATAGCAAGCACAGGAGCAAGTGGTGCTTAGCCCATGATGCTTTCCAAGTCTGTTTAAGAGCCTGCTGATTTACCAAAACAAACAAAAAAAAAACCCAACAACAACAAAAGGCTGTTCCTTATCAGGTTTTTTCCTGTGGTTTTTCTGAGTTAGGTGTTTTGGGAGGGAGGCAGGGAGAAAACCTAATGATAATAAATGAAAACAGCCCCTCCCTCTTAGATGCTTCAGAGGTCTAAATTTCCCCTCAAGAAGGAGTCCTGCTGGTGGGTAGAGAGCTGCACAGACAATGAAAGCTGATTGTTCACTCCTCTTTGAACAACCGCGTCTGAAAATGGTTATTTCACATTAAAGCTTTGTCTGCATTAGCAGTTATATCTGCAAGGAAAGGACTTCTAATTTGCTAATTAGAGCACTTGTTTTTCAAAACCAGGATCTAACTGTTTTGGAAATCGCTAAATATTTTCTATGGAACCTGAGCTCCTGAACTGTAGATTCCAACAAAATCCATCAGTATAGCAGACAAGAACTGACATATACTTTCCTCCTATTGTGTTCAGCTCTAGAATCTGGAAGGCAAAATGTGTGTGCTATCTCCTGCTTTTTCACATGCTATGGATCTTAATTTCACTTTCCTATTAGTCTTATTTTTTATACATCCTGCCAAATAAGATTGTTCATTGCAATGTCTGAAAAAAGGATTCATTTCTGTTTCCTCCTTGGCTGCCTCCTCCTCTTCTTCATTTCAGTCATGTAGGAACTTCGCATGAAACTGCCATGTCATGCTGTCTCCCAGAAGCCAGCCCTTTTCCTTTTCATTTTTACCAGTAGCACATGTTCACTGCAGCTACCTTCTCTGATGCCTCACAACTGTCTTCTTTACACTGCATTGGTGATAATGTATTTTAAAATTTTTCATTACCTTGTATAGGACAGATCTTCTTAGTACCCAAAGGTCTGTGGTTTTAATTAATTTCCCCTGATACATTGTTTCCACAAATGGAATTGCTAGTTTTTTGGGCTTACAGACAAACACAGGGTTTCATTGAGAATGTTCTTATTTTTGAGAACTTTGGTAAAATACTCTTTTCTAATTATGAAGAGCCATGATCAAAGATAGCAGGAGGCCATTCTCCATAATTTGTGACACTGTCTGAGAGATCTAGTACTTTGTGGAGCAGCTGAGCTCAGCTTTTGGACCCAGCCATGGAATTGGAATTGAAATTGATGTCTAGGTTTGGCTAACACCAGAACTACCCAGATGTACTTACCAATTAAAATATGACTCTAGTGGGAAGTTAAGTGGGAGTATAGAGCCATCTGTCTGAATTTGAGCCTCTCTTCCAGTACTTGCTTAATGATGTGATCTAAATACCAAATAACCTGATCTTTCTGGGCTATGGTTTCTCCATTCATAAATTGGTTATAGTATTGTCAGGAACAAGTAGGATAACCTACAGACCTATGTCTGTTCTCACCGACCTGTGACTGTTACCTATTAAGGAATGGAGAGGGCTGTTAAAAGCTGTTCATAAGGACAGAGATCTTGGAAAGGTTATTTAACCCTCTTTCACTCACATGCCTCGTCTGTAAAACAAGAATAATGTGGTGATGTTTACAGCTTACAGTTGGTTTGAGATGATATGAGATGGCTGTTGTAAAGCACTTAGCAGAAATGTCTAAAAGAGGTGGTATTCAGTGTCAGCTGTGAGTATTATTGTTGGCTATTTTTGTTGTTCTCAAAACACATTTTCCTTGACATTTCTCTTGGAGATATCGATACAGGAGCTACCAAATATGTGTGCTATTTTTAGTCAAATTCCCAAATGTGTGACATGCAGCCCTGCTCTTGATTCAGCATTTGGAAACCTTTTACCACATCATCCCTGGCTGGGCACTGGGCACTGGGCACTGGGCTGCCGCATCTTGCCCCTTGAATCCTGATATGAAAGCGTGTTTCACTTATAAAGAAAATTCTGGGGATTTTTGTATAGAATGCTTTCTTTTTATAGTAGCCACTTACTTTGCCATCGTAAGGAGTTATGTATATCCCTTCTGTAACTCTGGCAGTTGAATATGTTTCCTCTCCACCAACGGTCATTTTATCTACTAAAAGTATAATAAAGATTTGTAAAGTTTGTGAAGATTTTCATCAAACATTGTTGACAAAAATTTTAGATAGTGAAAACTTACGTATTCCATTTATGTCATGCAACCCTTAGGTTGTAAGAAAATTAAAGCATGTCTTTCCTTGCGAGAACTGTGTTCTGGTATTTCACAAAGAAAGTCCCCTGTTACTCTTTTTGTAGAACTCTACAGTGTGTTGAAAACATAGCTAGATTTTTCAAGTGCAGCTAACATAGGTATCTGAATTTCAGCAGGAAATTTGACAGGCTATCTCTCGGTATTCTCAGTTGAGAAGGAGACATGAGGATTTATAACAGTTTGAAAAATCCTTACAGGGAATTCTGGATAATGCATCTCTATAATGATGGAAAGGCCTGTCTCTAGCCATGGCCTTTTGAGCATTTTTATCAAACAGGAGATGGATTTATTAAATTTGCGAATGGAATGTAGCCAGGAGGCACAGGTCAGAAATTGGATGACAAAATCAGGATCTCCTCAGTTCCGGAGAGGTCAGAATGATGAGTACAAATTAGATATAATAGAAGAGAGATGCAACAGGTAGCACAGCCTAATGGAAAAGTTGTAGATTTTAGTTCAAATAACAGCTTCCGCACTTATACCACTAGTGAGTAAGTCTCAATTATCCATTTATAGTAATCTCTATATTAGTAATTCACAGAGTTTTCAGATGAGGTTAAAGTATATAATATCAGTGAGGTCCCTACTGACTTCTCAGAAACATGGACTCTTCTTATAGTTGTCTCATTTTTAGATTAAAGTAGAGTATTTATTATGTGAATCTAACTGAACAAACAATAGTATTGAACAGTCCCAGCTCCATTTAAAATTTCTATGCATTTTTTCTTTTTTTTTTTTTAAATCAGTACCGAGAATCGAACTCATGACAACTTGCTTGCAAGGCAGGCACTTATGCTGCTGAGCTAAATCCCCAGCCCTGCATTTTTTTTAAAAAAATTAACTTTAAAAAAAAAGTAATATGTTTATACAATATAGTGGTTTGAGAATTATACAAGAGGTAATGAAAAGTTGCCTCTCCTATTTCCTTTTCTTAACTATACTTTTAGAGATGCTTGATGCATATACAGATAAGTATATATGGCCATTTATTATCTCTTCCTGCGTCTTTGTGTCTGTTTCACTTTCTTCGTATTCCTCTCTTTAATAGTGCTGGAAATGAAGCACAGAGCTGTAGTGCTTTACCACTGAACTGTACCCCCAGCCCTACATTCTCAAGCTTGGGGGGATCTTTTTGTTCTAGCTTACTGCTTCCCTTCTACCTTTTTTTCCTTTTCTATTTCCCTTCCTCCTCCATTCCCTTCCCTTCTTATTCCCTAATTTCAGATTATTTCATTATATTGATTTCCCATACTTTAGATAAGTAACTGTTCATTAATGTGTATTTACCTGTTTTCCATCTTGGATATTACTGGTGATTCTACCATAACCAGACTTAACCTTGCAAAACTGCAAATTTATCTACAGAATTAGCAGTAGGGTCATATGAGCACACGTTTTAAATTTTACTCCCATAAGGATTAAATTTTCTCCCATAAAGATTGTATGGGTCTTTAGGTATTGATAAATGAAAGTACTTATTTATTTATATAATTGATAACTGTAATGAAATGTGTTGATTTTTACACACTTAGTAATTAAAAATCTTACCCACAAATGTTAAGTTGTGTTCATCATTCTACAGGTAGAGCAACTTTTCCTACATTAAGAAGCATTCTTGTTTCCTATTTTTTGTTATTATTTTTCAACTGTTTGTGCACTTTGTCCATTTTTATGCAAGATTTAGGGTTTGTTGATTTCTACGTTCTTTTTTTTTATAATTTTATTTAAAGAAAAAAACAAAACAAAACAAAACAGAATAAAGGGTAGCGACTACACCATTCCAAGGAAAAAAGGAAAACAACAACAACAAAAAAAAACCTAAGAAATTATTACTTGACAAATTACATACTGACTTCTTGGAAATAGTTGTTCAAATTACAAAGTTAAAACATATAAAGTAGACATTAAAACAGTGAGACTGTTAATAGCTCTGCTCCACGTTCTGACAAAAACAGCAATATGGTCATCCATCTTACCCACTCAAATATACACGCAATTATATCAAAAGGGTAAAATTAAACACAACAAAACAGAGCAAAGAGGATCACAAGAAAGCAATGTAAGAGACAAAAATTTCAAAACTAGACAATCAGAGATATTCACTCTCTATCATATTGACTCTTGTTTTCTTCCAAATAGTTGTCCATATTGTCACATATAGGGAGTTCACATGAAACAACCTAGTATGGAATTGATCTGAGCAGGATGAGGAGGGCATGACAGGTCTTCAAGACCAGACATTAGGGAAGCCAAGAAAGGCTGTCATAGTGTCTCTCATTCTCCTCAAAACAGCTGTCCATACCTTAATGTGTGTTGAACTTAAACAAGGCAAAGCAAGCTAAGATCACTTTGAACAAAAAGTGATAGTTTTGCTGGACTTCCCATCATGACATTATGGAGTCAGCACTGGGTATTGTAGTGTCTCTTTTTCTTCAAAGTAGTTGTTCATTTCAACATGTGTTATATAGTTGGTTCTTGTAAACTGTTTATAAGCTCTACACATGCATGAGTCTCTACATGTATATATATCATTCCTGTATTAGCGGGAAAGACAAAACAAAGCAAGATAAAACAAAACAATTCCTAGCAAAGTCACATAAAACCGCAATACAAGGTGATGTACAATGGTTACCATGGTGTCTCAGCAGTATATAACAACATTAATAAAAACGAAGCATTAGAGACATTATAAGACTTCAAAAGCAAGTAATAATCAAACCAGAGTGGGTATCGTAGTGAATCTTGTCATCTTCAGTGTAGTTGCCTATACTTTTAGACTTGATGCTATCCATCACAACAGATTTAAATAAAATCAGTCAATACAAAGTAGCAATCTAACAAACCAGATTCAAATAAGATCAGTCATAATAAGACTGTATAAGTTATAAAGGGCTTCAGATTAAGTTGATAGGAAAATTAGGGATGATTACCATAATATGTCCTCTTATTTTTGGGATAGCTGACCATGTCCTCAAGTCTAGCGTAAGTAGACAAACAAACTGGAACAGCACGTAATCCATCCAAGCAGAGTGGTGAGAATAATGTAAATTTTAAATCTTGTTACCCCATTTAACAATATCCTCTACCTCCCTTTTTTAGACAATTCCTCCCCTTTCACTCCCATGGGGTGCACTGCTTGTTTTGGGTCCCACTGCCTCCCTATATAGAGCAGCTCAATGGACCCTATCTCCTGATCTACTCTCCCTGTGTTTCTCTCTGTTAGTATTTTGAGGCCCTCTGTAGTAGAGATTATAGCCAATCTTCTCTGCCTCATTTCTGCTATTCTATTTTTCTGCCATTGATAGTCTATTTTTCTCTTCCACTCCACTGTCTGCCTCATTCACTGAGGCCTCTCTGCCACTGTTCCTGAAATGCTCGTATTCTTGTTCTCTCTCCCTAGAATGTTCTTCAGTATTTTTTGTAGGGTTGAACTGGTGGTCACAAATTCTCCTAGTTCCTCTTTGTCATGGAAGCATCTTTTTTCTCCATTAATTTCTAGAGAGAGTTTTTCAGGATACATCAATCTGGGCTGGAGATTGTTCCCTTCAGCGCTTGAATTACTTTACTTTACTCCAAGCTCTTCTTGACCTGATGGTGTGTGTCAAGAAGTCTGCCGTGATTTTGATGGGTTTTCCTTTATAGGTGGTCTGTTTGTTTTCTCTGATGGCTTTTAATATTCTGTTCTTATATTGAATTTCTGGGATCTTGATTATTATGTGTCTGGGTGTAGCTCTGTTTTGGTTGTAGGTGGCTGGAGTTCTGTATGCTTCATACCTCTGCATATCATTTCTTTTTTCTATGCTTGGGAAATTTTCTTTAATAATTTCTGTGAATAGCCTTTGTAATTCCTCTG
>PVJX010000617.1:0-230338 GCA_004027295.1 Dolichotis patagonum | reverse complement strand
GACAGTATAAGTTATAAAGGGCTTCAGATTAAGTTGATAGGAAAATTAGGGATGATTACCATAATATGTCCTCTTATTTTTGGGATAGCTGACCATGTCCTCAAGTCTAGCGTAAGTAGACAAACTGGAACAGCACGTAATCCATCCAAGCAGAGTGGTGAGAATAATGTAAATTTTAAATCTTGTTACCCCATTAATAATGTCCTCTGCCTCCCTTTTTTAGACAATTCCTCCCCTTTCACTCCCATGGGGTACACTGCTTGTTTTGGGTCCCACTGCCTCCCTATATAGAGCAGCTCAATGGACCCTATCTCCTGATCTACTCTGCCTGTGTTTCTCTCTGTTAGTATTTCAAGGCCCTCTATACTAGAGATTATAACCAATCTTCTCTGCCTCATTTCTGCTATCTATTTTTCTGCCATTGATAGTCTATTTTTCTCTTCCACTCCACTGTCTGTCTCATTCACTGAGGCCTCTCTGCCACTGTTCCTGAAATGCTCGTGTTCTTGTTCTCTCTCCCTAGAATGTCCTTCAGTATTTTTTGTAGGGTTGGACTGGTGGTCACAAATTCTTCTGGTTCTTCTTTGTCATGGAAGCATCTTTTTTCTCCATTAATTTCTAGAGAGAGTTTTGCAGGATACATCAATCTGGGCTGGAGATTGTTCTCCTTCAGCGCTTGAATTACTTTACTCCAAGCTCTTCTTGACCTGATGGTCTGTGTGGAGAAGTCTGCCGTGATTTTGATGGGTTTTCCTTTATAGGTGATCTATTTCTTTTCTCTGATGGCTTTTAATATTCTGTTCTTATATTGAATTTCTGGGATCTTGATTATTTTGTGTCTGGGTGTAGCTCTGTTTGGGTTGTAGGTGGCTGGAGTTCTGTATGCTTCATACCTCTGCATATCATTTCTTTTTTCTATGCTTGGGAAATTTTCTTTAATAATTGCTGTGAATAGCCTTTGTAATTCCTCTGGTTTGGTTCCTGCTTCTTCATTCACATACTTTATTCTTAAGTTATAGATCCTCTTGTCATCTTCCATTCATTGTATCTTTACTGCCTGCTCCCTTGTTATTTTTAAGAGATCTTCCCTTTCATGACCCCACATTGCAAGCCTGTGTTCAATTTTTGATAGTCTATCTTTGGTTTCTTTCAAGCAATTTTGCCAGCTTTCTATGGAGACTTTAGTTTCCTGATAATCTCTTTGAATCTGTTTCATGAATTCTAGGTTTTTCTTGAATTCTTCATTAAATTTTTCTCCCCATTTGTGTTCCTCCATTCTTCTGTCTGTGTCTTCTTGAGAGGTGCCCAGCCCTTCTTTTATTAATCTACTAATCTCTTGTTTAATTTGAATTAATATTTCAGTTTTGGTCCCGCTTACGAGGTCTTGAATATATCTCTTTATGTCCGCTAATGCTGTGTTTGATGTTGCATTTTTGCTGACCTCAGTCTCTTTTGTATTTACCTCTCCTGCATCAATGTTCTCAGGGTTGGGGGCTGGGAGTGTTTTCTTATTTCTCCCTTTTGTTATGTTTTTGGTTCCTTCCATACAAGTGTACAGTGTAATTCCCAGACCCTTTTCTTGTTGTTTAAGGCTCCTCTAGAGGGTGCAGGCTAGGAGCTTTAGCCCTCTTCAATAGGTTATCAGAGATTAGAGTTCACCCACGGGCAGTGTTCGCTAGCTCCTCCCTTCTGGGCCAGTCAACCTTTGCAGGCCTTCACTGCGTCAGTGTGCACTGATCTCAGGGGCGCGGCCTAGTCCAAGCAGATTCCACTAATCCACTTGGCAAGGGGAGCAACCAGCTGAAGCCACTTCCTTATGGAGTTAGGGCTGTCCTGCCCAAATCCAACATGTCGTCCAGTCGGTTTCCCCTTTCCCGTGGGAGGATCTTATTCCCATCACTCACTGCGTCCACAAGAACTGCTGGACTCCCCGACCTCCGACTTCAGAGTGGCTATGGTGGGAATTCATGGTGCCTCTGGGTGGGTCGAGTGCAGGGCTGGTCTGGGCAAGCTGCACTCAGGGCTGTTCAGCTCTGCACTCCGGCGGCTCAAGCCAGTCACTTCGGTGCAGATCGCTTGTTCAGGTCGGGCAGGGATTCAGGCGGTTCAAGGAGGGTGCCGTGCTCGCTGATCTTATCTTCACTAATAGTAGCCCCAGGACCTCATATTCGAGCGGTCTTTTGCACTTTAGTTTCTTCGTGGGTTGTGAGAGTCCATCTCTCTCTGTTTGGGTCTCTCCAGGGTGTTTTATTCTGGCATTTGAGCTGTCTCTCTCAGAGAGGGTCTCTCTCCTGCTACCTACCAGTCTGCCATCTTGTCTTCTGGGAGGTTCATTTTGTGTATACAGTGTATATATATTGAACAGGAACATAAAATACCAAAATATTAAATCCTTGGTATGTATCGTGCGTTTAGAATAGACATTGGTAATTTGGGGCTTTTGTTTCATTGTTTTGGTTTTTTTGTCTTTTGAGACAGCATCTCACTGTACACTTCAGGCTGACCTTGGGCTGAGCACTCTGTGGATTGATCTCAAATTTGCAACAGTCCTCCTACCTCAGCCTCCTGAGTGCTGGGATTATAGGTGTGAGCCAGACATTGGTAATTTTACATCAGCTGTATACTTCCTTACAAAACCTAAAAGATGGTATCAGAAATAAATTTGTGTGTCAGCTACAATGAAAATACCAATAGAACTCTGCCACAAAAATAAGGTTTGCTTCAACTGTCAAACTCAACTGTCAAACCCAAGGCAGTCTTTACACATGACAACTGCATGTGTATATCTCACACTGACAGCATGTGTCCTTAGCTTTCCTGTCCTATATGACAGTCTTGTCTCCTCTTCCTGTTTTGTTAGCAGTTTCCCACTATATTGTCAACATACACTTAGCAGGGAAATAAAATGTCAATGAAGTACAATATCAAATATGTAATGAGTGCTTAGAAGAGACACCAAAATTTTGTCACCTGTTTACTTGCTTACAAAATGTAAAAGATAACATCAGAAAGAAAATCCTATGTAAACTATAGTAATCAACAAACAGAATATCACAGCTGGGTGGAGTGGCTCACATCTGTAATCCTAGCACTTAAGAGGCTGGATTGTTTCAAGTTTGAGACCAGTCTGGTCTACAAAGTACTCAGCTCAAGGCCAGCCCGAACTGCATAGAGAGACCCTATCTCAAACAGACCACAAAAAAACAAACAAACAAAACAAAGTCTATCATAGAAAAAAGCTTTCCTTCCACAGTCACATCCAAGGCAGTATTCACATGTGACAATTGCATGTTCCACACACAAGTGTTTAATTACACGGATACTATATATGTGTTGTTTCCCTATACTTCCTCGTTAAGGCACAGTTGACATCTTTTTTATTGTCATAATAGGTGTTTGTACATAGTAGGTCTACTTTGTCATAGTAGGTCTAAATGCTATACCTGCCTGTTCAGCTGTCAGCTCAGCAGTGTGCGCCATAGTTTTTTGCACAGTTCGCTGGGCAGCAACATTTTGTTTTTCCTCTCTTATGAGCTCTAGTCCCTAAGAAAATTTCTCTGTAATGTTTTGCACTTGTTATTTTCTTTGTAAACTGTTTATATGCCACACATGTTTAAGATCAAGTAAAGCACAGCCATTAGCCCACTCCTTGTGTTTTGAGTAATGTCATAGTTGCTGCTTAACTCATCAAAAATATGTACTTCCACCTTTGGTCTTGTGGAAAGTTTCCACCTTAGGCTTCCATTTTGTCAAGATTTCCCCATTGGTATCTCCATAATGGTGAAATGTTGGCATCACCAGTACCAGCTTGCTTTTTCTCTGTGATATAGGAGGCCAGTGTTACAGCTTTCTGAAATTCAAAAGATTGTATCCCACCATTCTCTGTTACAAAATTGCAGTATTTCTTTTGGAATTTCTGCTTTGTTTCTGTATACTGTTCTGTGCTAGTCAACTTGTTACCAAATGTAGCATCAATTGGAAACTAGTAAACCAATTACCCAGTGTCACATTTGGATTAGTTTGGGAGATGAGCAATAAGTCTGTCCATAACATCATTTGGTTTATTTCTATATAAATAAGGACTTGATGGCTGAGTTCCATGATAAATGTCTAAATTGAAAGCATAATAAGTGTTCGCATCTGCAGGGGTATAGAATTTTGTGCCATATCTTGACCCATTACTTTTCCCTAAGTCTATTACATGCCTGCAATCACCATGGGAAATCTGTGCTAAGTACTGCAGACCTGTGCATGTTTGCAGCTCAGCTAGTGAGGTGTCATAATGTAAGTACATTTTTAATATGGCTATTTATGCATACAGAACATGTTAGTTGCATTTCAGCCTGTGTTTGTGTGTGTGTGTGTGTGTGATAGCATCTTGTAAAATTTCATCTGGTATAATTTCCAACATTGAATGGCAGTGCTAGCATTCTTTTCCTTACCTTTAACCCTTACAAAGAAAAGACCTTTACTATATTTTTGGGCCCAGTTCTAACATCATATCATTCTGTTTGGTTGCATGGCCATTTCACAACATTTTGACTAGATAAATGTGTACTCACATTCGTGTTTTCTTCATCATCTGAATCAAGGAGGTTTACATTCTCTGTGTCTGAATCAATTTTCACTCCATTTTACTGTCACAGAAACTTTGGCTGGCATGGCCAGTGTCAAAGTCATCATCATCATTGAATACTCACATGGACCTTCTGTTATGAAAGCATGTATCTTACCATAATTGATTATCTTCATGCATGAATGAGTAATCTGTTGATTCACTTTTGACCTCCAAAACTTGCAAATCTGGTTTTTCATGTGCCATTGTACTGAGTTGGGCTACTTCTAGAAAAATCAAAAGAAAACTTTTTAAAAACAATTCCTGGAGTGCTGCGGGTTGTCTGGACCCTCTGTGATGCTTGAGTAAATGTACACAAAACCAGTTGGTGCATAAAGGTGGGTTTTAATCCTGTTTTGACACTTTTGCACACATGCACATTCCTTGCCATTCACCATACCAAGTGGGTAAACACAAGGATTGCTTTTGTGGTTCTCAGGCAAAGGTACTGAAATGCACCACTAGCTAGTACAATACTAAAATATGAATTTACAGTAGGAAAATAAGAGATGGGTCACTGGACCTAGGTTTATGCCCATTACTAGCAGAAGCAAAAGTTTAAGCAACATATTTCCTAACTAGATAAACCATTCATTTGATAATCAACTTGATAGTCACTGCTGTTCTTCTCCCCCCTCCCTCAAAGATTGGTAAGTACAGGCATCATGTCTCATCAGCAACCACAGGGGTAAGCAGGTAATGGAGATGGAGAATCTGGTGCCTGGGGGTGGAACAACAGGAAATAGCCAGGAGTGAAAGTGGAGGCCAAGTCAGCTTGTGTGGGTTGAGGGCTACTGTGCAGAACCTTAACATTTTTGTAAGTCTGAAGCCTGGATGTTTGTATAAATTTTTTAAGTATTAGATTTGCCAAGTAATTAAATATACATATATGTATATGTACACACTAAGAAAAAAAAGGAGGGGCTTTCAGACCCAGTAAAGTTGTTGGAAAATGTGCATAACGTAAAATTTACCATCACTTTAGGCATAGCATTCAATAATGTTGTGTGTTCATATTGTGTATTTTTGCATAGTTTTGTGGTTCTACAGTAGTATAATACAATATTAATTTAAGTCCTAGTGTTCCTCTAACTCAAGTGGTGTTATATTCCTGTGTTACTTTTTTTTTGTTGGGACTTAACTGATTTTATTTGTTTTATTTTATTTTTATTTTTTGGAACCTGAGATTTTGCATTTTTAAGTTGTGGGAAAATATTTACAACGTAAAATTTACCAATTTTAGGCATAGCATTCAATAATGTTGTGTGTTCATATTGTGTATTCAATCTCCAAAACACTTTATTTGCAGCATAGAGGTCCAGGCTTAACAAACTATCTTTGAAAAGCACCCCCACCCCATAACCACAGAGGTCTAGGGGACATCCAGACACAAAGCATAACAGAGGCTTTGTTTGGCTCAGAGTTTAGGGATTCAGGCTGTGGTTGTCAACACAAAGGCAAAAATGTGACCACAGGTTTCATGGCGGCCAGGAAGCAGAAGAGGGGATCATTGTCAGAAAGGAACAAGGATCCATAGACCCCAAGTATCACTTCTCCATATGACCCACACTTGGTAATATTTACCAGGCGCACACCACTAACGTCATGGATGGATCCCAAAGCCAATCAGAGTGACACTCCAGCCTCACTGCCAGAATTTTAAAATACAATTGACCATAACTGAATATTTTAGAAAATTAAGTCATAATTCAAGGTTTAGAATGATAGTTGTCAACACCGTCAGACTGTTTTTCTTTAAAGTATTCTTGGGTACCCCATTCTAAAGATTCATAAAAAATGAAT
The DNA here is from genome assembly GCA_004027295.1 of Dolichotis patagonum. Classification (NCBI taxonomy): domain Eukaryota; kingdom Metazoa; phylum Chordata; class Mammalia; order Rodentia; family Caviidae; genus Dolichotis; species Dolichotis patagonum. The sequence continues at coordinate 223,920 of PVJX010000617.1, read as the reverse complement.
CCTTCCTAATATTTTGCTTAAGATAATCATTATTAATTTAAAGAAAATATAACAGCAGAGAAAATATATTTTATCAATGCTTAGAAGCAGTTGTTGGCCACCTAGCCCATATTGAGAACATATCTCTAAAATCTCTAACAATCATAAGCTAAAGTTGGGTGACCACCTCAGTTTTGACTGTTGTATCAAGAAGAAATGTGAAGTTTAGATTTTTTTCCCCTTTGAGAACACATTTTAAATCCTATACCATTCATTGTGTAGTGGTATATGGTGTTGACATACTAGTGAACCAAATAGTAGCGAACTGAGTGTTGGGATTGCAGGTGTATGCCACCGTGCCTGGCTTTAGAGATGTTTTTAAATATTGAGAATATTCTTTTGAAAGATTTGTCAGGGGACAATGAAATATAAGAATTCATCAGTTTCCCAAGACTTACTTTTGCAGCGCTGAAAATTAAACCCAGCTTTTGTGCATGCTAGGCAAGGGCTCTGCCACTGAGCTGTACTCCTGACCCTCTTCAAGACTCACTTTATTTTTTTTCCATAAAAAATTGTAAGTTCTATGTCCAAAATACTGTTCAACACTGTTCACTTCTCTATTTTAAAGAGGATAAAAACAAGGAAAATAAAACAGTAAAACCAATCAGAACAAACCAGGTTAAGCACACAGGAAGTTACCTTAATGCCTTTTGCTGTTCTCTAAAATAGTTGCAGATACGCTCAGTCATAGTGAAAATGAAAACAGAACAGAACAGAATAGAACCAACAAAAGCAAAACTATGAATGCAATAAAGGACTTCAAGGCAGTAATAAATCCAAGATGGCTGCCATTTATATTTATATTTATATATATATATATATTTTTTTTTTCCTTGGTGGTTCTGGGGATCAAATTCACAATCGTGTGCTTGCCAGTTAGGTGCTTATACCGGTGATCTAAATCCCTAGCCCTAATCTTGCTGTCTTTGAAATTGCTCTTGCCATCAGATGTATCAAAATCAAAACAAAGAACAAACCCCAATCCAATAAAACAACAAAAATGATACAAGACTTCAAAGCAAGACAGACAATAGGGAATTAACAATGGCTACCACCGTCAGAAAGGAGATTTCCCCATAGGTGCTGCACTGCATACCGTTACCCTCTGAATAGATGATCACACCAATGACCCTAGACCTGCTAAGTCAGTGAAACACCAAAATTCCACAAGCATCAAATTGCATTTCACTGCAGTAGCTATCACAGCGCATGTGTTTCTCTGGATCAGCTGGTTGCTTATGTGTGTGTACGTGGGTGGAGGGAATTGGAGCCTCTTGTTTGCTAGCCTGCATGCTAGAAGGGGCTGGGTTCTGGCTGTCCTGCTGCCTGTGGCCCACGCATGGCCCTGGTTCGCAGGAAGGGCTTGCTGCTTGGTGAAGACTTGTTCACTCCCTCTGCAGTCCACAAATGGCGTTGACTCATGGGAAAAGGCTTGGGTGTCCCCACTCAGATGGCGGCCCATGCATGGTGCTGGTTTCCGGGGGTTGCTTGCTTCTTGGTTTAGACTCAGTTTATTAACTGGTAGTCTACAACATATTCTGTGAGCCTTTCTTTTTTTTGGTTTTCGGCAGAACAGTTTAAATCACTAATGACTACACGATTTAGTGACAATAGTACTGTATTTAAGATAAAGCAATATTTTCTGTATCAGTTACAGAAATGCTTTTTTTATCCATTTGCCTGTTGATGGAAATTTGGAAAGTTGTTCCTCATTACCTGTAATTTCATTTTCTGTAGTTTGTTACCTACACTCATCTGTAATCTGAAAGTGTTAATACAAATTCATGAGTTTAAAATTACATGCTGTTCTCAGTAGCATGGAGAACTCTGGTTCCATCTTGCCCAGGATATGAATGAATCATCCCTTGACCAGCATATATGCTATATAATGCCACCTACCTATTAGGCACTTAGTATCTCTGTTATCAGATTGGCTATCCTCCTATAGCAGGGCTTTTTTAAAGTAACCTTTAAGCAGTAGCCTAATGCTACATTGTAATGTCTGTTATTCATGGCACTTGGTCTTGTGACATGGGCATTGCACCATTTTACATCACAAAAAGTATGAAAACAGCACAGTAAGATTTTTTTTTTTGGTACCGGGAATCAAATTGTGCTTGCCTTGTGCTTGCCAGACAGGCACTTGTGTCACTGAGCTGTATCCCCAGCTCTACGTAAGACTTTGAGAAAGACAATATTCACATAATTTACTCAAGTATATTGTTACTGTTCTGTTTCATTATCGGTTATTGTGCCTAATTTATGCACTAAAAATTTATTACAGATGTATATTGTAGGAAATACTACCAATAGTTTGAGTCTGTCCTTGGTCAGAATCAAATCTGTCCCACTGGGATAGATGGGAAGATATCCCCTGTAGACAAGGGAAGACTAATGGGTAGATGCTTGTAGAGAAGTCTTGGTGTGCATGTTTTTATTTCCATGGGTGTTGCGACGCAATGCAGCTCCTGAGGTTCTTGGAATTAAGCACAGCAAGAGGATGAGAAAACTAAAGACAAGACAAAGGTGGGGTCAAGTGGAGCCCTTATCCTCCTGATGGGAGGAAAGGAACTGCTCAACCAGTGCAGCAGGTTTATTTACATACTGGGAAAGGTGATGTCAGTTTCAGCCTCTCTGCCTAGCAACCCATTGCTTGGCAGGCCTGGGCTCCTTGCCTTGTTGGTGCTGGAATAACTTGTTTACAAAGCTTGTTTTGGTCTTTGTTTTTTCTGGGCTGGTCTTGCTTTAGCCCCATACATGTGGTCAATCTCCAGCTTCAATGGCTCCCTACACTTGGGTAATTAAAGTTGGAATTTTTTGTTTGTCTAATAAAATATATGTTTACACTGGTATACTGTTTATGTCCTTTATAGCAGTTCCTACAGAGTGGCTCTGGAATACATGTTTGGAATACTATAGTTTTTTTTTTTTTAAATTTTAAAGAGAATAAAACAACAAAGAAATCAGAACAGAACAATGCATGCAATGTAAGACTTCAGCACAAGACAACAGGATATCAGCAGTGGCTACCATAATGTTTCTTGTTTTCTTCGAAATAAGAGTTGTCCATACCTTCACGCACAATAATATCAAACATAACAAAATAGTGTAAAACTAATCAAAAGAATAAAAGCATTACAGGACTTCAAAATCACATAACAGGAAATGATCAGTGGTTACTATAATGTTCCGTTTTCTTCAAAATGGTTGTCCATACTATAGATTTTTAAATGAAATTTGAAATTGGACACTTGTACTCTTTTGGCTCTTTGAAATTATTTGCATTTTTTTCTAAATTTTAATATCACCATTTCATTTTCTACAGATTGGAAATTGTATTGAATCTGGATACTAATTTGAGGATGATGAGTTTCATAATATTGACTCTCTTCAGTGAATGTTTTATCTCTATAACTTTAATTTCAGCAGTTGTCTTATAGTTTTTGTGGTAGCAGTTTGCAGAATTTTTAAGTTTATTTTAAAGTATTTTATAAGGTTTAAATATTTGATAAATGGTTGATTTATTTATTTGTGGTGTTTTTGAGACAGTTTATCATACATGCGAGGCAAAAGCTTACTGAACTATCCGCAGTCTAGCTCTGTTAATTTTCTGTTTTGTTTTTGAGATGTAGTCTTTTTATGTTGTCTAGGCTAGCTTTGGATGTACAATCTCGTACCTCAGCTTCCTGAGTATCTGGAATAATGGGTGGTGCTTTAATTTTGATAGGCAAATTTTTTTTTGCCCTGCAAAGTCATAGCCTGTTAAGGCTCAAACCTATTTGACAATCCTGGAGTTGTTGGCCCTGCCATCCTGCTGGGCTCAACCATTTAAAAGGAGACACAGGCAAGGAAACAGGGCTGTCCTTGGCTTCAAAGAGTACGCATCAGTACCTCAGCTAGCCCTATTTACATTGCTTAGAGCTAGTTAAAGGGAAAAGGAAATAGCTTAGCCAGCTCTGTACATAGCAGTACATGGAGAGAAGGTCAGGTTTAACTAAAGTGGAGGTAATTGCTCTTTGTCCAAGGAGAGCCGTTCTGGTGGTCTTCTATAGCTTACTGTCCTAACACCTGAGTAAGATCTATTTTTAGACAAATCTCTAGGTAGTTTCTTCTTTTTCTTTTTCTTTTTCTTTTTCTTTTTCTTTTTTCTTTTTTTTTTTTTTTTTTTTTTTTTTTTTTTTTTTTTTTTTTTTTGTACCAGGGATCGAACTCGTGACCTTGTACTTGCCAGACAGGCGCTTGTGCCACTGAGCCAAATCCCCAGCCCCATGAAATCTATTTTTGCTGTAATTGTAACTCCTGTTTGTATTTTTCTTAGTTACTATTACTAGAGGCTTATCAACTGACTTTTGGTAGTGTTGTTTTTATTATTTGTGTTTTAAATGCCCATTTATGTTTTGTCTTTTTGAGACATGGGTTTGCTATGTAGATTGGGCTGGCCTTGAACTCACTTTGTATTCCTGGCTGGCCTGGAACTAAGCCATCCTGTCTCAGTGTCCTGAGTGCTGAGGTTTCAAGTGTGTGCCATTGTGCCTAGTCATATTTTGTTTCCTAACCATTGTTTGCTGCCCCAAACAAATTTTGTGGTATATCTTCATTAATATTCCATTCAAAATAATTTTTAACTTCTCTTGATTTCCTTTGTTGCTGACATATAGGTTGCATAGAAGTGTGTTAAGTTAGAATTATTTGGGTGATTTTCTAGATAGCTTATTCCATTATAGCCAGAAAAGCATACTCTATAAAATTTTATGTTTAGTGAGACGTTTTGTGAACTAGCATATTGTCGGTTTTTGGTGACTTTTCTATGTGCATTTGAAAAGAAAGAATTTTAAGTTCTTCAGTTATTCTGTAAATGTCACAGATTGTACACACACACACATAGTTTTTTTTTAAGTTTTGTGAGACAAGGTCTCACTTTGTAGGTGGCTTTGTAGCAGTCCTTCTGTCTTAGACGGTGCTGGGACTACGGGTGTATACACCACTACACCCAGTTTATTCATACATGTTTTTTGAAGAGGTCAAATTCTGTCACTTATGGAAAGAAGAATGTTAGAATTTTGAATCACGATTGTCTATTGTTTATTCCTTTGATGTGGTTAGTTTTTGAGGCTTTGTCATACTGAAAAATATATACTCTTTGAACATTATGAAGTGCCCTTTGTCTCCTACTGCTTTTTCAACACATCTTTGTTATTTGATACTGTTGTGTCTATATCAGTTTTCTTATTTGTTTGAATGGTATATTTTTCTGTGCTTTTCCTTTTATTCCTGTATATTTAAAATGTGTCTTATAGATAGCTGGTCTTGTTGTTTTGCCTTTTCATCCAGGCTGGCAATTTTTGCTTTTAATCATGGAATCCACTTACATTGGAAGAAATTGTTGGTATGGTTAGTTGAAGACCACCATCTTTTATTTGCTCTTTGATCCTGTTTGGCCTCCAATACCTTTGTTCCTAGCAGTCCCTCAGCAGCAGCTCAATGGGTAACTTCCCACAGTCACCTGCATGTTCTGCACATGCCGGGGAGCCTTCAGCCAAGGAGTTGGCAAACCTACATAGACTGCTGGCACTCTTTCTCTTTAGCTTGTTCCCCCACTGCTTTTTCCTGTGTATTCCATCTGGCTCACACGCCAAATTTTTGCTGGCTCCTCAGTTATGTTTCACTCTGATCATAGTAAAAAAAAAAAAAAAAAAAGAAATCCTCGCTTAGACCATAAAGACTTTCGGGTGGCTCACTTGAGTCTCCCTTTTCTTAGAGATGACACTGATGCACTGCCTATTGTGTAGTGCTTAAAGGCAGTTACCCCTAAAGAATTACTTTTTCTGGTTACATTCAAGTGACTGTTCATGGGAGGAAAGAAAATGTCTCTCATTACTAGTTACTGTGTCCAGGTACGAAGTTGATGTCAGATGACTTTGTTAATTGTATTGTCTTTAAAATTATATATACTCAAATGTGGGTAATTGCCAACTTTGTTTCTTAGGTCTCTGGATTTTTCTTTTTAGTTTTCTTAAAAGACCTCACCAAGTTAAACTATCATCTAGATGAACAGGAGTCTTCAATTTCTTCCTGTAACCTTGACTCCTTTCTCAGATTTTCCTGCAGTATTAAATACACACTAGACTAGTGCAGTCCATTGAAATAAGGGGAAAAATAGAAATTTCTTTTCAGAAATTAAGCTGTAAGATACTGTGTAGATTGTCATTGTTCTATAAATAAGTTTGTCAAATGTCTATGTATATACCATTAAGGAGTACCCCGAGATTAGGAATCCAGGGGTTGACATGCCCAAACAGTACCTCTGTATGGGTTGGAACACGCCTTTTTGGCACATATAACACCAAACTATGAATGCCTTAGGAAGTCACCTACAAACTGTGTTTTGACTGCCGTTTGCTCCAAGGCAGGCAGTCCCTTATACTGTACACCATACCAAACTGTTGCCACGAAGATAATGGCATTTCAGCACTGCAGATCCTATTGTTTCCCCATCCCAAAAATTGCAGTGTAACTTACATGTGCTTGATAAGTAGGTTTATGGATCATAATGTGTTTGTAACTAAAATATCTGTGAAAAGAGTGAAGATTATAGCAGTCCATTTGCAGGCATAAAACAATTTTTTTTTCCACTGGAGACAGGGTTTCAATTCAGCCTGGCCTTATACTCACTATGTAAGCATAGGCTGGCCTCAAACTCATGGAGATCCTCCTGCCTCCTGCCTTGTTTATGTTTATATTATATGTACCTCACCAAATATACTATAGTATGTGGACATAGTGTAGGTGTGTATAATATATATGGAGTGTGTGCTTAAAGATTCATGTTTTGAGTGACAGAATGATCAGTTGAATTATGTCAATGTTTTTTGTGAGTGGTGGTTAAATTTTTTTTTTGACTTACTCTTTTAAAGCCTTTTCAAATCGATCTATTTTTGAGTGGTGCTGGTGATTATGCCAGACAAGTGTTCTATTACAGAACTTCATCCCCAGCCCCTCATGTCTTCCTCATGAAATTATAAAATTGTTCATTGCTCATAAAACTTTCTTCTGATTTCTTCCAACTGTTGCAAGTACTCTTATTACAATACACTAAATTTAAAAGAAAATGTCATTTATAGTGATGAGAAATCATGACTACCAGAAGATCCTTATTTTACTTAGACTGTGGATGAACTATTTTGCCTGGTATGCCTTAATTGTGCCTTATATTTACTTGTGAGGCATGACAGGAAGAGATCTTGTAGTACCTGAGATTTCTAGTCTGTGTGTCTTGGTCCTGGTTCATATTGGCTTACCTGTTTTTTCCTATGTTGATCTTCTTGACCTTACTTCTTTGTCATGTAACTTTAACTTGCTCTCAGTAATCTTTTCTGCACAGCTTTCCCACTCATGTTTTGGTATTAAGTTCTTACACTTCTTTGGCCCTTACTTTTTAGTCTTGTTCTATTCTCTTCTATACTGGTTAACAGTAAAGAAATCACGTAGAATAGTGTCTGCTGTACTGTATTAGGAAAAAACCCACAAAGGAGACTGAGAAAAAGTTGGAGAAAAGCAGGAAAATTACGTTAGGAAAGCCACATTTGTAGAGGTTTGAGTTCATAGTTGGCTGTCTCCAAGACAGGGTGGCATGGCAAAGGGGCAACACAGAGGAGAAACAGGTCTTAGGGGACAGAAAGGAGGAAGACAGCAAAGCAGTGAAATAATAGCAAGGAAGCAAGCAGGAAGTGCCATAGCAGCTCTCTTTCGCTTATATTCTATCCAGGCTACAAGCCTTTAGTGTGGATAGCACTCACATCCAGGAACGGCCTTCTCATTATCTACATGCAGAAATATCAGTGCACTAATTTGGTAATCACACACCTTTAATCATAGCCTTACAGACTGTAGAGCTAGCCAACTCTGAAAAGGCTCCATGTATGACTGTCAGAAGCTTTGTGGGGGGGGGAGTCGAGATACAAACTGTAAGAATGGATAAGGCAAATACATCAGGGAAGAGAAATAGGAAGTTGAGGATTTCTTGTTTTAGAAATGAGAGGAGCTTGAGTACCATTTTCAAAGTGGAAAGGATCTACCCAGGTCAGTTAGTAAGAATGCAAAAGAAGAGATTTTGCAAGTGTTTGAGGCTTTTGAAAAGGACTGAAGAGAATGGTCTGGAGCCCTGGTGGTTGGATTGGTAATTTGAGACAGGGAAGAGTGTCTTCTCTACTGTAAATGGGAGAAGGCAAGAAGAAGATGTAAATATAGATGGCTTTTTGATGTTTTAAAGTGAACTAAAATTAACACGGCAGCATGTCATCTGTTTCCCATAGTTCTCGGTATTGACTTTGATTACTTCTCAGTGTCGACTGATCACTTGTTTTATGTCTTACTGCCAGATTTCTGCATCATAGCAATATTTGTCAGTCCCTTTTCTAGTTGACAAATTAACCCCACGGGAAATACCCTGGGGTCTGTGTGAATATTTGTTACCAGAGAACTCTGCTGACCTCCACTGATGATGATTCTCGTCTTTATCAGTTATTAATGTAACAAAAAATGGACACTCCCCACCCACCCAGTGTACTTTCTCAGTTGAATAGGTGATAGGTCCTGTTCTAGTTCCGGTTGCTTCTGTCTCCTAGAAGTGGCTGGTCACCATAATGCATAGCTGGTCACTCTGAAGCACATCGTGTGAAACAATCCCCAACTGACAAGCCATTCTGCCTCTGTACATCCTGCTTTCTCTTCCCACATATAAGCCCTAGACCACCAGAGGTCAAGGCCTGATATTCTGGGAGTGATCCTGATCAGTGCCTGTAAACATAAATAAGTCTGCCTCCAAATCCTGGGTGTCAATTCTGTGTTTCTGCTTGCCGTTGCATCCATGTATTGCAAAACCATAATCATATTGTCTCAGTTCAGAGAGCAGAAACTCCATTAGGGTGACATTTGTGTCCTTTGACCTCCATCTGAAGAACTATTTCTGGTGAAACAAGAGTTTCTTCAACATACACCTTTTCTGTATCACTCTTATGTTTTTCCATGGATGTTTTATTTTGATGAAGTTCAGGTCATCTTTGGTGGAGTGTTTTTGTGTCGTATCTAATAAATGTTTTAAAACATACTTTATTCTCAATTGTCTTGAGGTTTCATAGTTCTAAGTTTTATATTTAGGTCTGTGATCAATTTTGAGTTAAATTTTGTACAAACTACAGATCAAAGTTAATTTCACATGCAGATACTCACTTTTTCCAGCACTGTCACTGAGAGGGCTGCCTTTTCTCCACTGAATTATCTTTAATTGTTTGATGAATTGACAGCATTTACATTGTTGGTAACAACTGATATCTATTGATTTGGCCTTGTCATTTGATTGTCATGTTGACCCCCGCACCGTTTGTTTCTCTTTTTTTCTCCCCTCCCTTTGTTTAATTACTTGCTGTGCCTGGGAGATTCATTCTGTTGAGTTTCATGGAGTTGTAGTCCTTGTTGTTTTTTTCTAAGATATCCTTCAGTACATTTTGGAATGCTGATTTGGTGATCATGAATTTCGTTCCGTGTTCTTTGCCTTGAAAGTATCTTATTTCTCCATCTATTTTGAAAAATAGTTTTTCAGGGTACAGCAGTCTGGATTGGAGGTTGTTTTCTTTTAGGGCTTGAAATACTTCACTCCAAGCTTGACTGGTTGGTTTTGTGTTGAGAAGTCTGCTGTGATTCTGACTTGATGGTTTGTGTTGAGAAGTGTGCTGTGATTCTGATTGGCTTTCTTTATGGGTGATTTGTTTCTTTACTATAAACAGCTTTTAATAGTTTGGTCTTTCGTTGAATTTCTGGAATCTTGATTGTTTTATGCCTTGCTGTATATTTCTTTTTGCTCATGGCTAGTAGGTGTTTTGTATGCCTCACTTATCTGTGTGTCAACTTCATTTTCTTTGCTTGAAGTTTTCTGCCATTACTTCTGTGAGCAAGTTTTTTTTTTTTTAATGTCATTTGTGCTATCTACTGCTTTTTTAAGGATTCCAATCAATCTTTACTTTTAAAATTTTATTTAGTTCTTTGTCTTTTTGAGTCAGGCTCTCACTGTGCAGTTCAGGCTGACCTTGAGCTCACTTTGTAGCCCAGGCTGGTCTCAAAATCTCAACAATCCTCCTGCCTCAGCCTCTCAAATGCTGTGCCACCATGGCCAGCTTATAAATTGGTTTCTTTTAACAGTTATAAAACACTAGTTTCTCTAATTCCATTGACCACATGTTTCTGTATGATAAAATTGCGTAAGTGGAGTGTGTAGTTTATTGAGGAAAGCTTCGTAATTGTTTTATTTTATTCCTTTTAATTAGTGCAGTTTGTTTATTTTAAATTTTTTGTTGTTGTTGAGACAGGGTCTTGCTATGTAGTTGATGCTGGTATTAAACTCCAGGATACCCTCACAGTGACTGTCTGCCTGAGTGCTGAGATTATAGGAATGCACCAATACACCCAGCTTTAATTAGGTTTTTAAGCTAAAGTGGACATTACTGTCACCAATATTTGTGGCAAAGAGTTAGTTTGTTGCATATTCTGTGATCTGTTTTTTTTAAATGTATATCTTAGTTTTTATTCCTTTTGCCCTTCAAATTGCTTCAGTTTGTTCCAATCCTGTTTATTGTTTTTGCCTTCTAGCACAGCCAGGTATCTCAGTTTGACCATGTACCAACAGTCTGCCCACAATTTGGAACCATCTTTTTTCATTAGTAAACGAATGTTATTTAGTAACCAAAGAACCACGGCACACCAGGGATGTGATTATTTCTAGGCCTTTGAGATTGGGCAGAATTAGAAAATGTAATTTTAAAAATTGATTTGTTTCTCAGTATGGTACATAGATCAGTGGTAGACTGTGTTCCAGTATGTATGAGGTTCTAGATTATATTGCATGCCTACTACACGCATGCATACAAAGGAAAAGAAAAAGTTTATTTGGCCATATAGACATTTTCAAGTCAGTTTTACATTTCAAGATTTTTAAAATATAATTATGAAATCAAAGAAATAAAAAATGTAATCTCACATTTACATTTATTACACTGATTTTCACATTTGTATTTATGTTTTGCACTAAGAATCATATGAATAAACTTAGCATATATATTTAAGATAAGTTGCTTTCATAATACTGCCACTATTAATCTTAATTCTATTGAATGTAATTTAAAATTTCTTTCAGTGTGTACACATAAATGAATATGTAAAGATGAAAAGTACATTACAGATGTAATGGTTTTTCTAGAAAAAAATGTTTAACTTTATAAGGAGTATACCAGTTAACTTTTATCTATTGAGCAACAATCCAAAACAATCCAAAAGTGTGTCAGTATATACATTTCCAATAAAATATACATATGTCAGTTGCTAATAAAATTGTAAATCCTTTAATTTTTGACCCACAAACTCACTTCTAACAAACTAGTTTAAGGTTGCATTTGCCACCTTAAAGTGGTAAGTAGATAATTACTCATTGTGTTATAACTTGTAATAGCAGAAGATTGCTTTATAGCTTCAATAGAGCCACACAAAGGAAGCAAGTAGACACATTTACAGATGTGGAGTGCTCACCAAATATAATTAAGTAAATAGCAAGCTCTAGTAAGTGTACACAATAGCAACATTTTTATATTTAAGAAAAATATTTCTTTCAAACAGACTTCTAGTTAGAAGGCCAAACTAGAAAACAATAAAAAGACTCATAGAGTCAATAACCAAATTCAGCAAAGTAGCAGTGTATAAAATAAACACAAAAATCAGTAGTGTTCCTGAACACTAATAATGAATTCACTGATAAAGAAATTTGGTAAACAGTGCCATTCACAGTAGCATCAAGAAAAATCAAATACTTAATGTAGCAATATTATACAAAATAAACTTATAAATCAGTAATGTTCCTGTACACTGATAATGAACTCACTGATAAATTTGGAAAATTGTACCATTCACAGTAGCATCAAGAAAAACCAAATACTTGGGAACTAATCTAACCAAGGAAGTGAAAGATCTCTACAAGAAAATTACATCACTCTGATAAGAGATTGCAGGAGGTCAAAATGTGGAACAGTATCCCATTTGCCTTGATAGAACCATGATAGTAAAAAAAGGCTGTATTTTCCATACTGATACATAAATTTAATACAATCACAATGAAAATACCACAGCGTTTCTCATAGATCTAATGAAAACATTCCAGAAACCAGAAGAGAACCAAAATAGCAAAAGCAATTCTGGATAACAGTAGCAGAGCAGGAAGCATCACAATCTCAGATCTAAAGTTATATTACAAAGCTACAGTGATTAAAAAAACAGCCTGTTACTGGCACCAAACCAGACTTGTGGATTAATCGACCAGAATAGAGGATGCAGAAACAACCCCAGGCACATTCGGCTCTTTAATCTTTGACATAGAGGCCATTGAGAGAGGATAGCTTCTTTAATAAATGCTCTTGGGAAAATTGGATATCCATATGTAGAAGATTGAGTTTAGACCCATATCTTTCACCATGTACTAAATTAAAAGGGTCAAAGATCTAAATCTTACCCTCTGCTGGAAGATAAAATGTATACAACTTTTAATTATCAGAGACCCCTACAGTGAGCCCCAATCTGCCAAGTGTTGCCGTGGGAATCTGGGAAGACAGTTATTCACAGCAAAAGACCACAGTGTATTGAAGAGGAGATTATTGGATGACTCAGAAGGCAGTGGTAATCTTAAACTAATGCTGATCTTGCCCTGGAGCTTGTTTTGTCTTAGTAGCTGTCTTGGTTACTTTTCTTTCATTGTTGAGACAAAATACCTGACCCCAAAATTAGGGAAGATAAGATTTATTTATCTCACAGTTTTGGAGGTTTCAGTCCATAATCAGCTGGCTCCAAGGCTGGGTGGCATGGCACTGGGGCAGCACTTCAAGGCAGCAGCCAGAGTCAAAAGGGAAGAACAAGCCTCTTCTCCTCCTTTATTCCTTTATATTGTACACAAGCCACCCACCTTCCCCCACTTTTGGGGCGGGTGTCTCCTTGCCCTCCTTTTGCACAGGATGAGGGTATTTACCAAGAACTCTTCACTAAAAAAAAAAAAAAAAAAAAAAAAAAAAAACCCTGGCTCCCTGTTGAGTCTCTCAGTTAAACTTATAAACTTCTCAAGTTGTCACAATGTATCAACCGTAACAGTGGTGTTAGTCTTGGTTTTAGTCTTACTCTTAGTCTTAGTAAGTAGGAGAGGATGGCTTGCCCTAGTGGAACATTAAGAAATCTCAAAAGGGTAATACCAAAAGTCACAAGCCTCCCATCCTTTTAGGGAAGTATGTAAAACTAGTCATTGTGTATTTGTGGTTCCCCAACACTTAATGAGTGGCAAAGGCAAGCATTTTGTGAAAAGAACCCCAGTGGCACAAGAAATGATGCCAAAACAAATAGGATCATATTTAAAAAGCTGCATAGCAAAGGAAACAAGCAGCGAAGTGGTGAGTCTGCCTATACAATGGCAAAAAGGTTTTGCCAGCTATTCTCAGAGGACTAATAATCTAGAATATATAAGGAACTGAAAAAAGCCCCCCCCACATAAAAGGTCCAGTCAAAAAATGGCTATCTGAAATGAATAGCCACTTCTCAGAAGTAATGATAACCAACAAACATGAAAAAATGTTCAACATTGCTCACCATTAGAAAAATGCAAATTAAGAAAAACAAAGATATATTATCTTAGTCCAGAAAGAACAGCTGTCATTAAGAAAGAAATTATGAATGCTTCCAAGGTTGCTTCCAAGGTTGCAATGAACACTTTGTATCTTGTTGGTGGGGATGTAAAACTAGTATACCCACTATGCAGGTCACTATGGAGATTCCTCAAAAAACTAACAGTACAAATTTCATTTGTCAGCTATTTCACGTCTACGTATGTTCTTGAAAGAGTTAAAGTCATCATAGTACAGGGTTACTTGCATACCCATGTTTATTGGAACACAATTTATAACAGGTAAATCCTGGAGATAGCCTATATCCCCATCAGCAGATGAATAGATAAAGGAAATGTGGTGTTTATACACAGTGGAGTAGTGCCATTAAAAAAGGTAAACTTCAGGTATTTCTAAGTAAATGGCTGCAGCTTGAGACCATAATATTAAGTGAAATAAATCAGACATGCAACTTTAAATATTATAGTTTCTCTTACATGTGAAACCCAAAATGTGAGTAGCACAATAAAAATTAACTGGAAGTAAGGAATTCCTTTAGTAGGAATGCTTGTTCGAACAAGCACTTTCAAATGGGAAGGAGAACAGGAGGAGATGGAAGGAAGGAGAGAGAAAGGAAAAGGGGAATACTTCAAAAAAAAAATTTTTTTTTTTTGATGGCCGTAGAGCTTTTACACATGGAGGGGAACTCTAGAGTTGGAGGGGAAGGGTACAAAAAAAGAATTAAGATATGTTATGTAGTTGTACAAACTTCCCACAATAACTGTAATCATGTACTGCAAACATGTACTAATAAATATCTACAATGACCTATTGCCTCATAATTTCAGTTTGGCTTTGAATGCGGTTACCGTATCTGCTGACTTGAACACGGCTGTCATTCTCCTGCAAAGTGACAAATTGAGTTCAATGAACAAGTTGAATGTGTCACATGAGTAAATAAGTTATGACACATTGTGTGTCACTGAAATATGATGCCTGTGGCAACTTGTTCTAAAATCTCTGAAGTAGCTCTTGAAACTCAGAAACTCTAGCCAGTGATTTACCTTTAGAAAGCCATCTCACTTATGTGTATAACAGAAGATATGTGTGTCCTGCATCAATCTCCTCAAAGTTGGGCAAATAGGTTGAGTTAGGGGCATGTGGTTGATAATTTCATTGACATCATGTCAAGCACAATAAGGCTCAAATGAAGTTCTTCAGCTAGCCGGCATTTCTCTGCGGGTGACATAGTATGTAGACCCTCAGTGACCTCTTTGACCTGAGTGGTGAATGCAGAAAACAATAGTCATGGCAGCCATTCCATCCATGCATACACCAACACAATGGAACCAATTCAGTTTTTTTTCCTATGTAATCCTTCATAGACTAGAATAGTTCTGTAGCCATGGTGCTGGTTAGCAACAGAAGTGCACATAATGTACCCTTGTGTACATCCTAGAAAATACACTGTATGAAAACAAGCACTGCTGCCTTGTTAGTAGACTCATCTCCTGGATTGTGGGCTACGGTGACTTACGAGGCTTCTCTAACAGTTGTACCTCAGTGTCCTTGCTATTTCATCAGTTTGTCTGGCTTAGTGCTGTCAAAAGAGGAACATGTCCTGCCTTTTGAACTGTCACGTCTCCTAAAAGTTCATGACAGATGTCCTCAGCAGAGGCAGCATGAGTTCTTCACCCAGAAGAAAGAGTTTCTCAGCTTCAGCAGTGCAAATGGCCACCAAGAATAATAATTTCAGTGCAGACACTTTTGATTAAGGGGTGGCCTTCACTAATTGTTTCTGTTCTTTGTGTTCATGTTTCCTTTTCAGAAACTATAATCTTGTCATTTATTGCAGAATGCTTGATCTCCTTGTAGTGAAGCAGTTTTGAAGGTTTTTGGCTTTGTTGGGTAGCCAGAAACCCATGTTACACAAGATAGGTTTGGAGAGTGTGATTCACCTGTTGGAATGAACCTGTACTTTAAGCAGTACTGTTGATGTTTGCTTTTCTTGTCTTTTTTTTTTTTTTTTTAGTTCTTTTGAGACAAATCTTACTGGTTAATTGTATTTGGACTCATAGCTACCCAAGTTGCGATTCAGCTATATAAATTACGCTTGGACAAGAAGCCCAAGCACCAAGCCACCCAGGACCCCTCCTGTCGGTCAGAAGCTTTCTGTGTGTAATAAACCTTTCCTACTCTTAACTTCCTTTGTCCTCAAGTCCATTGCCCAGTTTTGGGAAACATGAACTCAGCACATCTGACATTTAATAGGTTGGGAGTTGCTTCCTAGGATTAATACTATAGTGATACATGCAACACAATTCACTGTACAGCCTAAAGGCGCATCAGTGGCAAAGTGCATAAAGAAAATATAGTATATATATATACCAGTGGAATTTTATTCATCCATAAGAAGAATATATTGTCATTTGCAGGAAAATGGACAGCTCTTGAGACCATGTTAAGTGAAATAAGCCAGACACAAAAATTAAATGCCACGTGGTTTCTCTTATGTGAGAAGCTTAAGTAAGAAATAGAGAGTAAAATAAGAGAGGTGATAAGAGACAGAGTGGCAGAAAGGGGTCAGGGAAACAGGGGAAGAAGAAACATGTGGAGCAAATAAGAGCAAAAATCATTGAGATATGATTTATGTATGTACCAGTTTACCATGACAAAGTGTAAATAATGTAATTGGCAAACACAAACCAAGTAAGAAACATTAAAAAAAATCCCACATTAATATAAATAATGTGGGTAATTTTTGCTGGTTTTTAGGGATGTTATTATCGCCATCAAATGTTTAGTAGAATTCACCAGTGGAGCCCTTGTGGTCTAGATTTTAAATTATAACACACACAACCCCCCCCCCCCACCGTGTGGCTCAAGTAGTCCTCAAACTTGCTGTGTAACTCAGGCTTGCATGCTGAGACAGATTCATTTCTTTAATTGATATAGGGCTATTCAGATTTACTTCATTTTTTGGAGGTTTTGGTTGTATCTGTTTTTATACTAGTCCCTTACTACTTTTATAAGGCTAAAGAAATGACCATTCTTTCTCTGATTTTGGTAATTTTTCTCTGTTATATTTTGTTGACTTTTTTCAAGAATCAGCTTTGGTTTCACAGATTTATTTTTTTTATTCTGTTTCAATTTTCTTTGTTTATTGACATTTATGTACTTATTTCCTTATTTTGGTACCAGAGATCAAACTCACAACCTCATGCTTGCTGGGCAGGTGCTTGTACCACTGAGCAATATTCCCAGCCCCCAGTTTCCTTTATTTCTATGCGAATTTCTATGAGAGTAAATTTGCTCTTTTGAGGGGGAATTGAGAATTAGATACGGTCTCACTCTGTAGCCTACGCTGGCCTCAAAATCACGGTCCTCTTCCCTCAAACTCCAGAGTGCTGGGATTATAGTCATATGCTACCATGCCCAGCTAGAATTATTCTTGTTAACATAAATTACATGGAAGTAAGTTGTTTAATTTTCCTAAATATGGGGATTTGCTCATTTTGGTTGTGGAACATCTTTTTATTGTGATAAGGTCTCATTGTAGGCATCTTTGAACTCACTATAGTAGTCCATTTTAGTGCTTTTAAAATGTTACTGCTCAGTATATGTTGTATCTTGATGACTGTCATCCATGCACACTAAGAAAATATGCATTCTAATGACACTGAGTATTCCTAAAATGTTGATTTAGTTGACACTTTTGTTCAACTCTTCTATATCCTTAGGACTTTCTGTCAACTGTTCTATTGATTATTGGATGGAGAGTTATAATCTATCCTATAATGTGGATTTATCTTTTTTTAGAAAAAGTTTTTGTGTCGACTTTTTTTGCTATGTATTGTGAAGTTGTTAACTAGGTGCATATGTTTTTAGGATTATGTCTTGAAGAATTGTTCCCTTTATTATTCTTCGATGTTCTTTGTTAAGAGTCCTTATTCTGAAGTCTGCTTTGTTTGATATTATAAAGTTCTTTAGGTTTCATATTGTGAAACAGGTTTATTATACTGATCACTATTTCAGCCCACAACATTTTTGACTACACTTTTACTACTTGCCTAAGTTCAGTGAGAGAGAACACTCACACATAGCCAGTTAAATGAAGCAGGTAGGGTTCAAGTGTCAGCTGAGGATTCATTACAAACCAGTCCTCAAGGTTCAGGAAAAATGCCTAAAGGAAATGAAGTCTTACGTGTGGACAGCAAGTGAAGACCCTAGTAAGCAGCCTAGAACTCAGGGGAGCAGCATGGATGGGCTAAAGCACTGAAGAACATCTTGTTTCTGAGAGGATAGGA
Organism: Dolichotis patagonum; assembly: GCA_004027295.1. Classification (NCBI taxonomy): domain Eukaryota; kingdom Metazoa; phylum Chordata; class Mammalia; order Rodentia; family Caviidae; genus Dolichotis; species Dolichotis patagonum. The sequence goes on along the minus strand of PVJX010000617.1, from coordinate 205,895 downwards.
ACAGAGATCAGACTGTTCCAGCTAGTTCCTCTTTTCTTAAGAAGTTGTATTTGTAGCACATCCTATAGTTATTCTTACAGAACTAAAAGTGAGAAAAGGAAAATAACTCCTTTTGTCTGTAGCCATCCAGAGAACTGTCCAGAATACGTGCTTATTGTTTGAATGTGTATTAACCCATTTTTAAAACCTGTCTCCTATTAGAATAAGTGTTTAGGCTATGACTGACACAGCTGGAAGACAGATCACTAGCCTGGCATGTGTGAGGCCATGAGTTCAATTCCTAGTATGGGGGTAAGTGTCTTTTGATGGCATTTATTTGAGTATGATGTTAGACAGTCATGAACTATGCAACATTTTAGTCAGTGATGGACCACATTACAATTGTGGTCCCATAGCGTTAGATCACATAATGATTTTGTCACTGTTGTAGTGTATATTATGTTCACACAGTGACACAGGACTGTTTGGGTATATAAGTACAACAGGTCATTTATGGTATGCCAGAACCACAGACAGAAACCTGATTTAAATCATTTTTGGTATGGCAGGATCACAGACAGAGCCTGAGTTACCATTTAATAGATTCTCCATCTCATGGTCTGGCCTTTTGACTCATTGTCTCCATGATCCACTGTCTAATAACCCACTTTGAATCCATATCTCTTCTGTAGAACTGGGCAAAGAGGTGCCAACAATTCCTGGCATATAAGATCAAATCATAAGCTTCACATGCGTAGAACTGGTTAGAAACTAAAGCTTCAAATGGGGATAGCAGGCATTGGCTGTCAGAGGATCACAGTTCAAAGACTGGCATGTGCCTAGCTACCAGTCCTACAGTTGCAGTGTTGTTCTCTGAGTTCCTGTCTCTCTTACAGCACCATCTTGATGACTTCACAAAACTTTAACCCCACTCCACGTTGCTGCCACCTTACAAAGGAGTCAAGCCTAGCAGGGGCACCCTCCAGGGCCCTGTAGGCAGGAGGCTATACAGGAGGAGCTGATGACCTTCATTATGTCTGATAACAAAAGGAATGTTTGCCTTCCCTGAAATAGACATCCTTTTCAAATGGGAAAAGGAACCATCCAGGGAGCAGCTGGCACAGTATATGAAGACCTGAGGTATATGCTTTACCTGGAGTTCTCCAGGGGCCACCCTGAAAGTGTGCCCATGGTGAAGTTCCTCACTCCCCACTACCACCCTAATGTGTCCACTGAGGGTAACATCTGCCTGCATATCCTCCACATCCATCGCCTTTGTTTGTACCTTGTCAGGATCATTTACTATTCATCTAGAGCCTAGGAGGAGAATCCAACATAGATAGTCCTTTGAACACATATGTTATGGAGCTCTGGAAAGAGCCCACAGCTTTTAAAAAATAGCTGCAAGAAACCTACTCAGAGCAAGTATCTAGACGGAGCCAAGACCCATGTTGACCAGCCTTTCCTTGTAGGGACTTTTTATTTCTTGTTTAGTTTGTTCATTTCTTGATTTCTCTGTAGGACACTGTCTTGAACTGTGATGATGTTTTTGTTTTGTTTGCTTTTAAATTAAGTCTCTGGTTGAGCCTTAATAATGTATTTCGGTTGTTTGAGGAAAAACAGATAGCAAATCATACCTCACAAACTCAAAAGCTCTCTTAACATACTTAATTTAGAGAAAAAAATAAAGCAGATGCTAATCAGTTCATCTTAAATCCAGTTACTTTTGTAAGGATATAGTCATTTAGAATAAATTTCCTAAAACAGCCATGTTTTATGACCCTATAATAATCTCAGACACTTATGTTTAGATGAGTAATGCACGTAAAATATTCAACAGCCTTTTTCCTTTAAAGTGAAAATTATAATACTGGGTGGTGGTGATATCTTCAATATAATAAACAGGTGGGCTCTTTGTTTAGCTTGTTTCTGGTGAGTAGACTGTATCTGTATTCTTACCTTTTGGTTTTGGCAAAAAGAAGCAATTTGTAGCATTTGCTTTGCTGTTTCTCTTCAAAGTTTACTCCCTGTTTTCCTATAGAGTTGTTTTCTCTTTCTTTCTTTCTTTCTTTCTTTCTTTCTTTCTTTCTTTCTTTCTTTCTTTCTTTCTTAAGTCAGGGTCTCACCATGCAGTCCAGGCTGGCCTTTAAATCACTGCAGTCCTCATGCCTCAGCCTCCCAAGTACTAGGAGTACAGGCATGTGCCCCCATGTCTAGCTGTAGTTAAGTATTTTTGACTTTTTCTTTTCAGGATGCCTGGGTTTGAACTTAGGGTCTTGTACATGCCAGAAAAGCACTCTATCTTTGAGCTATACCTTCTGTCCTTTAATGAACTTTAATAAAGTATGACATGTATGCTTCTGGGACCAATATCTGTCACTTAACATATTTTTGGGGAATCATTCCTGTAATATCTACAATTTAATCATATTCAACTCATCACTGTCTACTATTGCATTATTTGAATATACCACAATGTCTTATCTCTATTGGTGGTAGACATTTGGACTGTTTCCAGTTCAACATGTTGCTATAGACATCCTTAAACATGTCTCTTTATGCTGAAGTACAGTTTCCTCAGTGGTGGATCATATAGTATGAGCATTGCTAAGGGAGTTTTTTTGTCCAACAAATACTCATTGAGCACTGTCGTAGACACATTTCCAGGTGCTTTGCAATATCAGTGAACTGAATAAATTAAAAAGTCCCTGCTTGGTGGCATTTACATTCTGTTTGGAATAGCCAGACATGTGCTTTGTTTGGTAGCACATATACTAAAATGTTAATAGCCAGACAAACATAAGTAAATTTATCACTCTTTTAAAAAGAGTGATAAATGCCAAGGAGAAAAGAATTAGACCAGCACGAAATGAGGTATGCGGAATGGTGGTGGGTGTGAAAACATCACTGGTGACATTCGAAAGCGGACTTGAAATTATTTTAAAATTACAGCCTAATTAACAAATAGAAATAACCATGACCATGAAACACAGTGGCCCGTGGTTAAAGTTGAATGATCCACCCTCACTAGAGATTTTTATTGTTGTTGTTACTCAGGTTTTAATCGGTCTGATTCTTGGCAAGACATGTTATATAGGTGCTGTTTTCTACTGAGTTGCACAAAGAAGTCACAAATGTGCGCAGACCTGGAAGGATAGAGATTACATTTCCCACTAACCTTATGGGTAAGAAAGTACTGTTAGGATAGTATTACTTCTGTTTAATTTAGGTTAAATTTATGGCCACACAGAAATAATTTTTTTTTTAAGTTTGTAGACTAATGGTATAACCAGTGTGATCGTTTTCTAAGTGCACTAAGTAGTATTGGACCTGGACAGGTAATGTACACCACTAATGTAACCTTAGCCAAGTTACCATTCTCTGATTTCAGTCTGTTCATCTATACCATAAGGATAAAGTGGTGTACACCAAGAAAACACTGAAAAAGTAAGCTCATTTAGGATTTTTAAAACATTTATTATTTTTCTTTTGAGACAGTTGCTCACTATGTATTTCAGACTGGCCTTGAACTCACGGCAATCCTCCTGCCTTAGCCTCTCGAGCTGTGATTGCAGGCATGGGTCACCGTGCCTGGCCTCATATACCACTGTTGATGCAAGATAACAGCTCCATTTTTAAAGGACATAAGAAATCATTTATTCTGGGCCAGATATAAGTGACCAAGAATCGAGAACACATTCAAGTTATCCTGAAGGGTATGATCCAAAGGGACAGAGGTTATGTGAACTTTCCTACAAAAGAACAAAGTCTGTACATTTAGCGCTCGGGAGGCTTAGGCAGGATTGTTTCAAGTTCCAGACCTGCCTGGGGTACAAAATGAGCTCAAGGCTGGCCTGAGAGTCTATCTCTAAAAGACCCCCAAAAAGAAGAAAAAACGTCTATATATTTAAAGAATAAATTGATGGGAAGCATTTTGTAGGAAAGTGGAGGAGTGTTTTTTGTACATTTCAGATGTCAAAGTTTTCTTAGTTTTAGAGTTGGTGGAGGCTAGCTTAACAATTTATCAAGCTTTACTAAGTTTAACAATATGTTTTGAGGGATTTCCCTAGTAGGAAAATACTAGATCAGATACAAAGGTTAAAAGTAAAATAGCTATTTTTCTAAAAGGCCTAAGGTAGCCCAAAGATGATTTTGGCTCTAGGCTTGCAACATTCCTTTTCTCCTTTGTGCCATACTAAGCTGAGATCACATAGTCTGCAGTATCTTTACTACCAATGCCTTTTCTTCAGAGAACTTCAGCTTCACACCACCATCCAGAACAGTTCCATCACCACAACACAGCTCCGCCTCATGCTGCTCCTTTATACTCAAACTCACCCTCTTCCTGGCTCCCTAGCCCCATTGCTAATTTTGGGTAAATCACTGCTGTGTTCTCTATCTATACAATCTTCTCTTTTTGAGATTATTTTTTAAGTGAAACCACTCAAATGACCCTTTGAAATTGGCTTTTTCGGGCCAGGGATTTAGCTCAGTGACTTAAGTGCCTGCCTGGCAAGCGTGAAGTCATGAGTTCGATCCCCGGTACAAAAAAAAAAAATTGGCTTTTTCTGCTCAGAATTGGATCCTTAAGCTTCATCCAATTTATTCTGTTACAAATAGTTGTTTTTTGGTTGGTAGTATTTGATGGTATGGGTGTACCACAGTTTATTTAACCATTAACTTGTTAAGGTTTTTGTCTGGACTTCAAAAATTTTTCCTCTGAAATTCCCTTGGATGAGATTGTTGAGTTACATTAAAGAAACTGTTCCAGAAAGGCTACTGTTTTACATTCCTATTGACAATGTGTGAGAGAGACAGTTTCTCTGTTTGGTATTGTTACCACTTTTATTCTAGCTGTTCTAGTAACTGTACTGATACTTCATCAAATTTCCACTAACTAATGGCTAGTAACACAAAATCTTTTCATGTGCTTATTTGCTACAGATGTATCTTTATTTAGTCTTTTTAAGACAAATATTTCACTATATAGTTCATCCTGGCCTGGAACTCCATTATATATAGCCCAGGCAGCCTGGCTTTGCACTCAGTTTGTAGCCCTTAAACTTGTGGCGATCCTCCTGCCTCAGCTTGTCAAATGCTAGGATTACAGCATGTGCCACCATGCCCAGTCTACTGTGTATGTATCTTCATCAAAGACATAACTTTATATTTTTGCTCATGTTTAATTCAGTTACTTTTACTGCTGCATTTTTAAGAGTTCCTTATATATTGTGGAAATGAATTCTGTGTCAAATATGAAATTTCCAAATATTTGATCTGTGTGTCTTTTTCATCTTCAACAGGGTTTTTGCAGTGAAAAGGCTTTAATTTTATTGAAGTCAGGTTCATCAATACTTTTTACAGGGTGCTTTATGTCATATTTAAGAATTCTAGATCAAGTCCTAAGTCATTAAGATTTTCTTAAGGCTTTACAAATTTTGTGATTTACATTTAAATCTGACTCACTTTGAGTTAAATTTATGTAAAGTATGGAGTTTAGGTTAAAGTTTTTTTTTTCTTGTTTGGTACTGGGGATCGAACTCACAACCTCAAATTCATTTTTTGTTTGTTTTTACCTATGAATACCAAGTTTCAGTACAGTTGATAAAACACATTTCTACTGAATTGTTTTCACATCTCTGCCAAAAATCAGTTCACTTTTTGGGTATATTTCTGGGTCCACGGTTCTAGTTCATTTGTTTATGTATCTTCCCTTCTTTCAGGACCACTTGGTCTTGATTACTGTATGAATGAATGAGTCTTAAATATATAGAATGATTCTTGTTACTTCAGTTTTCAGAATTAGTTTCACTGTTCTAACACTTTTTCATTCCTGTATGAAATTGTTGAATATACTTGTATGTAAATACGAAGAGTATTGCTGTGATTTCGATAGGAGTGTATTTGCCTATCAGTGAATTTCTGGAGATCTGATATTTTTACTGTGTTGTCTTTACTCCATGCACATACACATTTCCAAGAATTTAAATCGTGTTTGAGGGTTTTTTTTAGGCAATATTTTTTGCTTATCAGGATAAAGATGACTTTTGCAATTCTGTCAACCAGTTGATCCAACTTGTATGGATTTGTTTTCAGTTTTCTGTTTCATTTAACTACTGTATGTGTGTACCCCTTTGTCCATAACCAATTTTCCTGATGAGTGTAGCTACATTGATCTGCACAGTATCTAGGGACATTGGCTATAGCACCAAAACTCAGAGATGCTTGAGTCTCTTACATAAAATAGTGTAGAATTTTCATGTAATCTGTACACATCCTCTCATATTTTCAGTCATCTCTGTATTTGTTATTACTAATGTACCGTAAATAGTTGTTTATTGTTTAGGGATTAATAACCAAAAAATAATTCCAGACATGTTGAACATACCTTTCAGTTTGTGGCTTGTCTTCTCACTTTGAAAATACTAATGTTGCCTACATACAGTTGTGTATAAAGTGGAATGTATTAATCTTTTGCTTTTAGTTATCTTGGTTTATTAAGAAGCTTATTTATACTCCCAAGGTCACAAAGATATTTCCTGTGTTTCTTTGGTTGTGCAGTGTTAGCTTTCTATCACTGTAGTGAAACGCCTAAAACAATCAATTTATAAAGACAAAAGACTAATTTTTAATTATAGTTTTGGAGTCTTTAGCATGTGATCACTTGGACCCATTTCTTTGAGCCTGTGGTGAGCCAGTGAGTCATGGCAGGGGCTTGAGGCAGAGAACATGGGAGAAGGGCACTGGGGAGTCTAAACATTACTTTCCTTTGAACCTCACCCCAAGGACCTAAGGACCTGTCCCAGCTGTCTTACCTCAACTTCTGAAACTTTTGCCATTTCTCGGTGGTTCTATTTTGGGAATGAGACATTCAATATTCAAACCAAGCAGGTGTTTTGTTTTGTTTTATTTTATTAATATGTTATGTTATGTTATGTTATGTTATTTTTTGAGACAGAGTTTCATTACATGGTTCAGGCTGGCCTTGAACTCACTGTGTAACCCAGGCTGGCCTCGAACTCATGGTGATCCTTCTGCCTCAGCCTCCCGAGTACTAGAATTACAGGTATTCAGAAATAGGCCCAGCTATCAAATGTCTTACAGTTCTTTTTATTTAGAGAAAAAAAGCAAAACAAAAAATGGTACAAACTACAGAATTTCAAAAAAAAAAGGTAAGAAATCACTAGATGATAAATTACATATTGTTATCTTAGAAGGAGTTGCTCAAGTCACAAAATTAAAGCATAAAAAGTGGACAGTCAAACAGTGGTAGTACAAACCATTCTGTTTGAACTAACAAAAACTTAGTAGTATGGTTATCTATCTTGCATACTTATAAATAGTTATATCCTTTAGAGCACTTTCTTCCCCTTTCATTATCAGAATATCTATTACACATGTTGGATCTTATTACTCTGTCAGTTTTTATTATTATTTTTATACTAGAGAGACAATCTAGTATTTACAAATGTGAGTCTGATTTATTTCAACTATGAGGATAGTCTCAAGTTGTCTCCATTTACCTATAAAAGCCTCAAGATCATCCTTTTTTATAGCTGAGTAGTATTTGATTGTATAAGATATACCAAGTCTTTTTCATCCATTCTGTGGTTGATAGGCATTTTTGTTGTTTCCAAGATTTAGCTATTACGAATTGCACTGCTATAAACATGGGTACACATATATCTCTTGAGACATGACCTTTTCAGTTTTTCTGGGAAAATAACCAGGAGGGGAATAGCTGGATTGAATGGAACTTCCAATCCTAGTTTCCATGGGATCTGTAGTAATTTCTCCCTTTATGTTCCTTACTGCATGAATTGGAGTTTTTTCTTTTTCTTGATCAGATTGGCTAAAGGTTAATGAATTTTGTTTATTCTCTCAAAAAACCAGCTGTTTGATTCATTAATTCTTTGTATTTTTTTTAGTCTCAATTGCATTAATTTCTGCTTTGATCTTTATAATTTTCTCTCTTCTGTGACCTTTGGGTTTGACTTGCTCTTCTTTGTCTAGAAGCTTGAAATGAAGCATTAGGTTATTTGTGCTCATTCTGTTTTCTTGATATGATAATTTATTGCTATATAGGTTCCCTCTTAAGACCTCTTTCATTGCATCCCACAGGTTTTGGTGTGTTGTATTTGCATTTTCACTGAAATGTAGGTATTCCTTAATTTCTTCTTTAATTTCACCTGTAACCCATTGATCAGGAGATTGTTATCTAATTTCCATGTATTTATGCAGGTTTTGCAATTTATTTTGTCATAAATTTCAAATTTTAGTGCACTATGGCCTGATAATATGCATGAGATAATTTTCAGTCCCTTTGCATTTACTTAAGAATGTCTTACGGGCTGATATATGGTCTGTTTTGGAGACTGTCCCAGGTGCAGCTGAGAAGAATGTGTATTCTGATGTGGTTGGGTGGAACACTGTCAACATCTAGTAGGTCCATTTGCTCGCAGGTATGATTCAGTTCTGTTATTTCTTCACTGACTTTTTGTCTAATTGATCTATCTCTTTGTGACAGTGGGGTATTAAGGTCCCCTGTTACAACTGTGTTCTTGTGTATTTGGTTTTTCATGTCCATTAGTATTTGTCTTATACAGTCGAGTGCTTCTGTATTTGGTACATATATATTTGTAATTGTTAGTTCTTCTTCTTGAATTTTTCCACTAACAAGTATGTAGCGACCTTCTTGATCTCTTTTGATCATTTTTGGTTTGAAGTTCACATTGTCTGCCAATAGAATAGCTACCCCTGCTTTTTTTCTGGGTTCCTCCTGTCTCATGGAATATTGTTTTCCATCCTTTGACTTTTAGTCCATGAGTTTCCTTTCGAGTCAGATGTGTTTCTTGCATACAGCATATAGTGGGATCTTGTTTCTTGGTCCATTCTGTCAATCTGTTTCTTTTAATAGGTGAATTAAGGCCATTTACATTGATGGATATAACTGATGCGTACTGGCTCATCTTTGTCATGTTATTTTCCTGCTGTTGTTTTTCTGCTTTTCCCCCTTGTTTAGTTGCCTCCCTATATCTGGTGGTTTCTTTCTATTGTTCTGGGAATTGTAGTTATTTTTTATCTCTAATAAGTCTTTCAGTAATCTTTCTAGGGTTGGTTTGGTGGACATGAATTTCTTCAGTTGTCCTTGTCATGGAAGTATCTTATTTCACCATTAAATTTCAAGGACAGTTTTGCAGGGTACATCAGTCTGGGTTGAAAGTTGTTTTCCTTCAGGGCTTGCCGAAATACTTCACTCCAAGCTCATATTAATTAACTTGAGGGTTTGTGCTGAAAAGTCTGCAGTGATTCTAATGGGCTTTCCTTGACGGATGAGTTGTGTCTTTTCTCTAACAACTTTAAGTATTCTCTTTTTATTTTGTATGTCTGGGATGTTAATTATTATATGACTGTGTGTAGATTTATGTTGATTGTGACTGGCATTCTATATGCCTCACTTTTCTATGTATCAGATTCATTCTCCTTGTTTGGAAATTTTCTGCTATTCTGTGAATAGTCATTCTTACTGACTCCTGCATCTTCATTGATGCCTATTAGACTTTTATTATTTCTCTTGGCATCATATTGAAGCTGCGTGAATTGTCATTTCATGCTGCTTTGTTATTTTTAAAAGTTGTTTCCTTTCATGATGGCTAGCTGCAATGCTGTCCTCAAGGTCCAACATTCTATCCTCAGCTTCTTTTAAATAGTTTTGCTAGCTTTCAGTAGAATTTTTTATTTCTTGGATATCTTTTTGAATTTGTGTTATGCATTCTACTTATTTTCTATATTGTTCATTCAAGGTTTCAATCAGTTTTCCATGGTCCTGTGCTTTTTTATATATTTCTTCTCTAGCTATGCTGAGCAGCTCCTTTACTAAGGTTGTCATTTCTGTCTTTATGAGAGAAACTATTTCTAATTTGATTTCCTCTGTAGCCTCATGGATTTGTTTCTTTATTTCACTTACTATCTTTTCAGAGATTTCCGGCTTATGACTTTTAAAGTCCTCTATTTCATTGTCTCCTGTACTTGCTCCTGTTGGACTAGATGCTTGAGATTTAATTTTGCTTTTTTGTTTTGTTATTTTCACCTTTTGGGCTAATATTTGGTCTTTCAGTCCCACTCGTCTCAACTGTTGGTAGTGTGTATTTTAGGGATCTACTGTGTGATTGATGTTTGTCCATTTACTGGGGACCACAATGAAGAGAGGGCCAGTCACCTGAATTCCTCCTGCAGGGCCTGTTGGGCAAGTCCTATATTTTTCCTGGGCTGACTAGCCTAGGAATATTGATGTAAGTCAACACTTAGTTCCTGCTGTTACTATGTCTTCAGGTTGTTCCAGGTCACCAGATCCTCTGTCTATACTGTTTGTTTTGGCTGGGACCCTCCTGTGTCACTGGGTGTCTCATAAGCCCTCTTAATTTTCTCCAGGTTGGGGGAGGCTTTAATGGCACACTCCTCATCCCACCTGATGTTCTCTGTATGGAAAAAGGACTCACCCACACTGTTGCCAAGCTTCCCATGGTCCTACAGCTGGAGGGAACTTCACTACTGCTCCTGTTTACCCACTGAAGGCCTGGTTTTGTTTTGTTTTGTTTTGTTTTGTTTTGTTTGTTTTGTACCGGGACTCGAACTCACAGGCAGGCACTTACACTGCTGAGTTAACTCCCCAGGCAAGACCTGTATTTTAAGGGCAAACTCGCCACACTGACAGAAGCCTGTGGAGGTTTTCCATTTGGATAAGGGGTTACTGAGTCTCCCATCAACCCAGAAAGGTTAATCCACTGCAGTCCAACGCTCTGGGAGGAGGAGGTGCAGCCGAAGATCAACAGCCATACTAGATCCGGAGGTGGGGGAGGGGGGCTCCCAAATGGTAGCTGGGAGGGTGGGCGCAAAAGTGGCCTGCCCTCCAGGCTGCAAGTCCAGATTCTGAAGGTTGGCTGAGAGGGCTGGAGTGGAAGCCTGTTTTAAAGTTCTTAACCCACCCACAATAGTTATTTTTGGGTGCAGACAGTTGTTGTTCCAGTGTCTCAGAAAGTTCGTATATTTTCCTGCTGATTTTTAGTGTTGTATCTGTTCAGCAAACACATAGCTAAGTCTGTTTCTGATGTATGTATTTAGTTCTGTTTGTTTATTTTTAGAACTATCACATCATTTTAATTACTGGAGTTTTAAGTCTCCTTGTTTAGTAGGCATGTCTTCCTGGCTCAGTAAAATTCCATTAACCACAGGGCATAAGCCTGGGTCCAGTGGACCCATTCTTTTCTACCATAAATTTGTACTTAACATTATAGTAGCTAGCTATGTGTTTCAGTACCTTTTCCTGAGGAACACAGGAAGAAATCTGTGCATTTACCCACTTGGTACAATGAACAGCAAGGAGTGTGTATATGTAACAAAACTGTATTTGGACCAACCTTTATGCACCAACTAACTGGTTTTACGTATGCTTATCTGAGTATCACAGAGGGTCCAGTAGACCCACAGCACTCCAGAATTTGTTAAAAATTTTTCTTTTGATTTTTCTGGTAGAAGTAGCCCAGTTCAGTACAATGGCACCTGAAAAATCAGATATGGAAGTTTTAGAGGTCAAAGGTGAATGATCATATTACTCATGCATGGATGAAGAAGGTGATCAATTATGGTAAAATACATGCTTTCATAACATAAGGGTGATGTAGGTGGATGATGATGATGATGATGATGATGACTTTGACATTGTCCATGTGAGCCAAACTTCCTGTGACAGTGAAATGAAGCAAGAGTTGTCTAGTACAGATATAGAGAATACAGACCTCCTTGATTCAGATGATGAAGAAAACAGTAATGTGAGTATGTTTGATTGGTTGAATGTTGTGAAATGGCCATACAACCAAATGTAGTTACTTTTTTTATTTTTTGAGATCGGATCTCTCACTATGCAGTTCAGACTGGCCTTGAACTCACTTTGTAGTCCAGGTTGGCCTTGAACTCACAGTGACCCTCCTACCTCAGCCTGCCAAGTGCTGGGCTTAGAAGCATGCACCACCATGCCCAGCCATAATTACATTTTTAAAAATAGGTGTGCACACTCTACAATTGCCTGTCTTTGTGGGTTGTAGGGAATATCTGCAATATGCCAGAGATAAAAAAAGTATTGTAGTGCTTTGTGGTATATGAGGGCCCATTGTTGGTTTTTATGGTATGTGGGATGCCCATAAAAGCAAATACTAACCATGTTGTTGAACACGGTGAGTTTTTTCTCCTGTGTGTGTGATAGGTGGCATGGATCATAAGAGTATCAGTAGACACATGAACATACTGTAATTTTTCAAAGGAAGAAAAATGCATAGATCTATTTGCCAAATACCATTACATTTTAAGGCCTCAAGGTTACTGCCCTCTGGTGGCATGGGTTTAGGGAGTCACTGGCAATTGGGGCAAGACATGACAATTTTTCTTGCTTGTGACCTAAACAATTGGAATTCTTTAGCAGTAGTACTTTACTATTTTGATGGCGATAAAAGTGAGATCATCTAGCTGCATCAAGTGGGTTATAAAAGCAGTTAATGAATTAGCCTTTTGGTTTTCAAATGTTAAAAATCTAGGTAAAAGAGAGTGGTATCTTAAATGACCAATATAAAAAGGGACAGTTCTAGTTTAAATTCCCATTTGTAATCTGAGAAGTGCATAGAGGTGGTTCTGAAGTAGTCCACAAAATGGCACTCTTGAGCCTTTAGGATAAACAGAATTACTAAATTATATTGATCTGTTCATGATTAAACTGCTGAATAACAACTAGAATAGCAGTAATTTCAGGTCTTTGTGCAGAAAGTCTAGGGTCTCTATTACCTGTAATAATTTTTACTCCAGATTGCAGCATTTCCTTTAGTTGAATCATCAGTTAGATAAATCATGACATTATAAATGGATTAAAGTCTAGTAATTTTTGGAATAATACATGAATGTTTAAGAAAACATTCTTTGTTTTCAAATAATAATAGGGGATAAGTAATTGACTCTTATCTGGAGTAATACAGAAACTAAAAAATATGCTTGTTTTGTTTCAGCAAAAATCTCATAAAGTTGTTGTCTAGTGGGTGCAGCCCATAGGATGTCATCCATATAATGGATAATATAAGTAGAAGAGCAGGTTTGAGTATTAGGCTTATGCTACAAAAACTGACACACGGTGGTACTATTTCTTATACTTTGTGGTAGCACTCACTCTGCACTGATTATACTTCTTTGGTTCTTTAAAATTTATACTAGGCACAGAAAATGCAGAATGCTCCTTATCTGCTGGATAAAGAGGAATATTAAAAAAGTAATTTGTGTATGTGTGTGTGTGTGCGCGCACGCGCGCCAGGGATTGAACTCACGACTTCACACTTGCCAGGCAGGCACTTAGGCCCTGAGCTAAATCCCTGGCCTAAAAAAGTAATCGTTTAAGTCAACCATTGTTAAAGGCCAATGTCTTGGGACTGCAGTTGAATTGGGCAGTCCTGGTTGTAGCCCCCATGGTCAGCTAGCAAACATTTATAGCTCTTAGACCTTGTAATAATCTTTTACCTGAATTTTTGGGTATAACAAAAATAGGCATACTTCAGGGGCTAACAGAGGATTCTAAATATTTCAACTGCAGTTGTTCTGTAATCAGTTTATATAATTGATTAAGCTTCTTTTGTTTACAGTGCCATTGCTCAACCCATTTAAGTGAATCTGCTTTCCATTATATCCTTTTTATTTTTTTGGTACCGGGGATCAACTCACGACTGTGAGCTTGCGAGGCAGGCACTTATGCCACTGAGCTAAATCCTCAGCCCTGCTTTCCATTTTAAAGGTAAAGTAGTTTTAGAGGGAGAAGCAACAATGGCCACCATTAAAAATGTGGCTGATAACCCATGCCAAGTTTATCATTTTTAGGAACAGAGGCAGTAGATTTAGTGAATCTTTTAAGTTTTTTCCTAGTCCTTTCTCATTTCCCTTTTCCCTATTCCTTTCCATTTTGAAAACCCATCGTATCCTGCTTTGGACCCTGTTTTGTTAGATTAATTGCCATATTTGTAGTAAGTCTTTACCCCATACATTGACAGGGATAGGAGCCACATAAGGTAAGAAAAGACTGTTGCTGATCAGGTCCTTCATAAAGAAGAGACACTTTGTGAGACGCTTTGTGTAGCCCCCAGTCCCACCAGGGAGGTAGGAGTGGGTCTAATTGGCCATGTGTCAGGTCTTTGATTTAATATAATTACAGAGCCATTTACACTTGTGTCTAATAAACCCCTCAAAATATTTTCTAAATTTTTATAAAACACATGGGCCTTCCTCTAGATGCTTCTTTAGTAAAATAAATTTCCTTCTTGGTCACATTTTTTTAAGGTCTTGCTTCTTTGGACGTGTCAGTATTTAACAAAGGAAGACTCACCTAAGACTTACCAATAGTGCAATCTAATAACCTTGTTCAAATACCTGAATATCTTGAATGCAAGAAAAACCTGAATTCCATCATGACATTCATGATCAGTAAGGCTTGGGAGAATAGTCATTCCTTGTAATTTTAAGTCACCTTTACCCAAAATGAGCCCCATTGCCTGCTCTGGAGGTTTGGGCCTGTAGTCCCATAGGAACATGAGTGGGCTGATCCCCACCAGTGAGGGTCACTCTTGGTGTTGCAGGATGGTCTAAGCCTGTGCTTTGGGCTGTTTCCCTCTTGCAGGAAATAATGTCCTTCTTTGGAGCCACATCTGTGGCTGTTGAAGTTGCTGAATGGGTCTGAATTGGATAAAGCTGAGCAAGGTTCTGATTGGCATTGTTTACTTCTCCTGGGGAGGTGTTTGAGGCAATGCCTGGACTGCATTTCCTGTCAGAAGCATCCTGTACTCACGATATTTAGATCAGCAATGCTTAACCCAATCCCTCTCTCATGCAGCAAGGGCAGAGACTGGGTATAGCACCTGAGGCATGTAGGCCCAAGGCATTACTGTCTTCAGCTGCTGTAACTGCAGCATTGGCCCACCCAGATTGAGCAAGACCTTGCGGTTTTTACGAACATGTCCAATGTACCACCATTGAAACATTTAATATTACCCTTACTGCCATAAGTCCCTTTAGCAAAACCTGCCATAACCTGAGCCATCAAATTAGTTTTATATCATTCAGTGCCTATATCTTCACAGGTTTGAATATGTTCTTATATTACTAGTTCCTTTTCCTGGACTGATGCCTAATGCCTGTTTACAGACTTGTTTGGTATTCGCATAGGAGTAAGATATCTGTAGTGTGGGTGTTAGAAACTTGTCCACAGACAGCCTCTTATAATTTTGCCACAAATTGGGTGAAAAATTTATTTGGGCCTTGGGAGAATGTGTAAAAATGACTGGACAGGATCACCATGCTCAGGGACCATACCCAGGTCTTTTTCATCAAAACAGCTAATTGTTGATACTCTTCAACAGGATATTAAATCTGTTCCTCAAGGCATGCATATTGCCTCATTCCAGAAAGCATGTCTTCATCTGTATAACCCTGGGGATCACGGTCTGTTACATTCTTTTGTGCCTGTTCTACAATAAGGTTTTTAGTTGCACATCAAAATGAAGAAGATGAGTGAGAGACAGGCATTTCTTTGCTAGATGTTTGATATAAGGAGTCAAGCAGTAGGAATCTAGGACATTCTCCAAGGGGTCTGCTGTAAATGGACTCTGGGCACCGTTACTAATAACACTTTGTCTAAGATCCTTCACAGTTTAAGTTCAGGCACATGAATACATAAGAGGTGATTTTCATGTTGAGTGCCCACCAGAAAGCATACAAGAGTGTCCAAAACTTCTAGGCTGTGGCTTCCTTTAAAACCTGCAGATATCTAGGCAGAGCTGACCAAGGCGGCTTTCTTTCAGGCTTTTTAGGCCAAGACGGTTTTACTCCAAGTACCTCTGATGGTGGTGGTCACCAGGGAAAATCCCTTTCACTATCTGGGTGCACTCTTCCTGAGAAGAGGAAGCCAGGGCAGTACTGGGTTTTGGTTTCCTTCCCTTGGAAGGGGGAGCAGCTGCTGTACTTGTTACTTTTTTTTTTTTTTTTTTAACCCTGAGAGCTGAAGCTGTCAGCAGCTAGCTTCATAGTGAGCTTACCACAGATAGAACGAGATTCCATATGGCAAAGTTCTCAGGAGAGACCCTCCCTGCTGCTCTGGGCTCTTTGAAGATTTTCTCCCACACATTCCCAGTCTTCAGCATCTAACATGCCTGCTTGAGGGAACCAAGGATTGAATTTCATCACTTCTGGACAAATTGTTAGTGGGTATATGGGTAGCAGGCTGATTTAATAAAATGCAGAGCAGCTGTACACATCATTGCTCTGCTGACAAATTTGGCCCCATATTTAGCTCTGGCTGATAAAGTTTCTTTTTTGTTTTTAAATTTTATTTAAAGAGAAAAAACAAAACAAAACAGAATAAAGGGTAGCAACAATACCGAATTCCAAGGAAAAGAACAACAACAAAAAAACCTAAGAAATTATTACTTGACAAATTACATACTGACTTCTTGGAAATAGTTGTTCAAATTACAAAGTTAAGTAGACATTCAAACACTGAGACCGTTAACAGTTCTGCTCCACGATCTGACAAAAACAGCAATATGGTCATCCATCTTACCCACTCAAATATATATGCAATTATATCAAAAGGGTAAAATTAAACACAACAAAACAGAACAAAGCAGATCACAAGAAAGCAATGTAAGAGACATAAATTTCAAAACTAGACAATCGGAGATATTCACTCTCTATCATATTGACTCTTGTTTTCTTCCAAATACTTGTACATATTGTCACATACAGGAAATTCACATGAAACAACCTAGTATGGAATTGATCTGAGCAGGACGAGGAGGGCATTTCAGGTCTTCAAGACCAGACATTAGGGAAGCTGAGAATGGCTGTCATAGTATCTCTCATTCTCCTCAAAACAGCTGTCCATACCTTCATATGTGTTGAACTTAAACAAGACAAAGCAAGCTAAAATCACTTTGAACAAAAAGTGATAGTTTTGCTGGATTTCACATCATGACATTATAGAATCAGCACTGCGTACTGTAGTGTCTCTTTTTCGTCAAAGTAGTTGTTCATTTCAACATGTGTTATATAGTTGGTTCTCGTAAACTGATTATAAGCTCTACACATGACTGAGTCTCTAAATGTATCTATCTTTTCTGTATTAGAGGTAAAAACAAAACAAAGCAAGATAACACAAAACAATTCCTAGAAAAGCATGAGACAAAAAAGTCACATAAAACTGCAATACAAGGTGATCTGCAATGGTTACCATGATATCTCGGCAGTATATAACAACATTAATAAAAACAAAGCATTGGAGGCATTATACGACTTCAAAAGCAAGTAATAATCAAACCAGAGTGGGTATCTTAGTGAATCTTGTCATCTTCAGTGTAGTTGCCTATACTCTTAGACTTGATGCTATCCATCATAACAGATTTAAATAAAATCAGTCAATACAAAGTAGCAATCTAACAACCCAGATTCAAATAAGATCAGTCATAATAAGACAGTATAAGTTATAAAGGGCTTCAGATTAAGTTGATAGGAAATTAGGGACAATTACCATAATATGTCCTCTTATTTTTGGGATAGCTGACCATGTCCTCAAGTCTAGTGTTAAGTAGACAAACTGGAACAGCACGTAATCCATCCAAGCAGAGTGGTGAGAATAATCTAAATTTTAAATCTTGTTACCCATTTAACAATATCCTCCGCCTTCCTTTCTTAGACAATTCCTCCCCTTTCACTCCCATAGGGTGCACTGCTTGTTTTGGGTCCCACTGCCTCCCTATATAGAGCATCTCAATGGACCCTATCTCCTGATCTACTCTGCCTGTGTTTCTCTCTGTTAATGTTTCAAGGCCATTTATACTAGAGGTTACAGCCAATCTTCTCTGCCTTATTTCTGCTCTTCTGTTTTTCTGCCATTGGTTGTCTATTTCTGTTCCACTCCACTGTCTGCCCCGTTCACTGAGGCCTCTCTGTCATTGTTCCTGAAATGCTCGTATTCTTGTTCTCTCTCTCTCTAAAATGTCCTTCAGTATTTTTTGTAGGGTTGGATTGGTGGTCACAAATTCTCCAAGTTCCTCTTTGTCATGGAAGCATCTTGTTTCTCCATTAATTTCTAGAGGGAGTTTTGCAGGATACATCAATCTGGGCTGGAGGTTGTTCTCCTTCAGGGCTTGAATTACTTCACTCCAAGCTCTTCTTGACCTGATGGTCGGTGTCGAGAAGTCTGCCGTGATTTTGATGGGTTTTCCTTTATTGGTGATCTGTTTCTTTTCTCTGATGGCTTTTAATATTCTGTTCTTATATTGAATTTCTGGGATCTTGATTATTATGTGTCTGGGTGTAGCTCTGTTTGGGTTGTAGGTGGCTGGAGTTCTGTATGCTTCATACCTCTGCATATCATTTCTTTTTTCTGTGCTTGGGAAATTTTCCTTAGTAATTGCTGTGAATAGCCTTTGTAATTCCTCTGGTTTGATTCCTGCTTCTTCATTCACATACTTTATTCTTAAGTTATAGATCCTCTTGTCATCTTCCAGTTTTCGTATCTTTACTGCCTGCTCCCTTGTTATTTTTAAGAGATCTTCCCTTTCATGACCCCACATTGCAAGCCTGTGTTCAATTTTTGATAGTTTATCTTTGGTTTCTTTCAAGCAGTTTTGCCAGCTTTCTATGGAGACTTTAGTTTCCTGATAATAATCTCTTTGAATCTGCTTCATGAATTCTAGTTTTTTTCTGTATTCTTCATTAAATTTTTCTCTCCTTTTGTGTTCCTCCATTCTTCTGTGTCTTCTTGAGAGGTGCCCAGCCTTTCTTTTATTAATCTACTTATCTCTTGTTTAATTTGAATTAATATTTCAGTTTTGATCCCGCTTATGAGGTCCTGAAGATATCTCTTTATGTCTGCTAACGCTGTGTTTGATGTTGCATGTTTGCTGCGCTCAATCTCTTGTATTTATGTCTCCTGGATCAATGTTCTCAGGGTTGGGGGCTGGGTTTTTTTTTCTTATTTCTCCCTTTCGTCATTTTTTTGGTTCCTTCCATACAAGTGTACAGTGTAATTCCCAGACCCTTTTCTTGTTGTTTAAGGCTCCTCTAGAGGGCGCAGGCTAGGAGCTTTTGCCCTCTTCAATAGGCTGTCAGAGATTAAAGTTCACACACTTGCAGTGTGCTCTGGCTCCTCCCCTCCAGGCCAGTCAGTCTTTGCAGGCCTTCACTGCATCAGTGTGCGGCTGTGCTCAGGGAATTAGTTTGTAGTGACTCACTGTGTCCGGACCAGGGTCGCGGCCTGGTCTAAGCAGATTCCACCAATCCGCTGAACGAGGGGAGCAACTGACTGAAGCCACTTCCTTATGGAATTAAGGCTGTCCTGCCCAAATCTAACATGTCATCCAGTCGGTTTCCCCTTTCCCGTGGGAGGGTCTTATTCCCATCACTCACTGTGTGTTGATGCCGGTCAGAAAACTGCTGGGCTCCCTGACCTCCGACTTAAGCGTGGCTGTGGTGCAAATTCACAGTGCCTCTGGGTGGGTCGCATGCAGGGTGGGTCGTGTGCAGAGTGGGTCTGGGTGAGCCACAGGCAAGGCTGTTCAGCTCTGCACTCGGGCGGCTCAAGGCAGTGGCTTCTGTCGGAATCGCTTGGTCAGGTCGCTCTCCGGCAGGGATTCAGGCAGCTCGAGGAGGGCGCTGTGCTCGCTGATCTTAGCTTCTCTTATGGTAGCCCCAGGACCTCATATTCGAGCGGTTTTTTGCAGTTTAGTTTCTTGGTGAGTTGTGAGAGTCCATCTCTCTCTGTTTGGGTCTCTCCAGGGTGTTTTATTCTTGCATTTGAGCTGTCTCTCTCAGAGAGGGTCCCTCTCCTGCTACCTACCGGTCCGCCGTCTTTGGGCTTCCCCCGCTGATAAAGTTTGTATGCATGGTGGAAGCACTAAACTTTTTTTTTTCTTTTTGCTCTGTTGTTGGTTGTCTTTGTATTTGTCCCACAACGTCTTGCAACATTTCAGGCCTCAGTGTCCACTCAAGGTGGTCTTTTTCACTCATCCAGCCTGGATAAGTCCCTGTCCAGGACACTGGTTATCAGGGGCTGATTAGAGCCCCCAGTGCCTGGGTGACTTTACGACAAAGGATAAAAGAGACAATAATTTAGAATGCACTGGGGGTCCAGAGGGTCAGAGTTTTTCTCAGGCTAAAACCAAGAATCTCTGAACTCTGCTCTTTATTGAATGAATATAGCTTTACCAGGGGACTTCTCTAGGGAAATCCTGGGAACAGAGGAATGGAGGGCACTGCTGCAAGCCAGGTCCAGTAAGAAACATTAATGGAAAACTTATTTTTCCTGTAGGTTAACATTTACTTCTATAGAATTTTGTATGAGGGCGGGGCAGGGGAGATAGCTCAGCGGCACAAGCATGAGGTCATGAGTTCGATCCCTGTTAAAGAATTTTGTATGAGAGAGAGTCCTCAAGTGAAATACTGTCACATCACAGCATCATGGGCCATGGAGACTTCTCCTGAGACCAGTGGCACAGAGTTTTGTTTCCACACACCAACTGCTAGCTTGTCAGCCTAGGCATGCAGGTGTAGGGGACTGACTCAGACGTAATACAGAAATGTATGGATTTGTAGCTCACTTAGAGTGGTCTCTATCAGTGGCGTGATGCGTGAAAAGACTCAGTTGATGACACTTGTTAGTTCAGTACTCAATACAGAATGTCACTTTGTCTTTCCCAGTTGGAGTCATTCGATGCCCAATTTGCAGTCAAGAATGTGCCGAGAGACACATCATAGATAACTTTTTTGTGAAGGACACTACTGAGGTTCCCAGCAGTACAGTGGAAAAGTCTAATCAGGTAAGTGTGTACGTCTTGAGCCTTTCCTACTTGCTGGTGAGGCAGCCTAAACTGTACAGAGCTCAACTATGAAACGAGCCAGACTTAAGGCCATTCATCTATAAAGTCTTGTAATAATTTTGTAAAATATCAATAATTAGTTTAGCTTAAGAAATAAAACAGGGTCAGGACAGACGTTCCTCACGGCAGCCCTGCTGTTCCTTCTCTAAAGAAAGACGTTACTTGACATCAGTATTACATTTGTTTTACTTAGTTGCTGTACATTGTCAATTAGGTTTTTATCTCCTTTTTTCATTTTTTTGTGTATTGATGATGAATTGTTAATGATACTTATGAAAAGCATTATATCTTGATCAGTTAGTTTTCTACATTTTTGAGTAAGTCTTCTTTTCTACATGGTATTAGATTTTTTTGTTTTGTTTTTGGGTAGTGGGTCTCGCTGTGTAGCCCAGTAAACTCATTGTGCAGGCTGCTCTCCAAACAGGCAGCGATTCTCCTGTCTCATCCTGCTAAGTACTAGGATTACAAGCACCACCATGTCCAACTGCAAGAAAGCTAGTTCGAAAGTGTCATTTAATAGTATTGTCCATGTGTTGGGTCTTCCTCTTTTACCCTCTTGGTTTTTGTCCCCCCGCCCCCCCGAATGTCCCTCTTGCTGTTGCAATTATAGCCAAGCACCCTGGGTATTGGATTTAGAGATCTAATGAAATCTTTCTTTTCTTTAGTACTTTTTATAGAACATTTTTATTGGCCTCTTAAATTGAGATATCAGATCCATAAGAATGAGGTGTGCCACTCTAGTAGGGGTTAACCAGGCGTGTGCTGACTTTAGTGTATTGGTCTCCTTGAAAGGAGTCTTCTTTCTTTTCTTTTCTTTTCTTTTCTTTTTTTTTTTTTTTTTTGTCTTTTTGAGACAGTCTCTCTATGCAGTTCAGTCTGGCCTTGAGCTCACTGTGTAGCTCAGGCTAATCTCAAACTTGCAACGGTCCTCCTGCCTCAGCCTCCTGAGTCCTGGGATTACAGGTGTGTGCCACTATGTCTGGCTTTTGGAAAGAGTCTTTTTTTTGAAGGCAGTAGAAATACAACAGAACAAGACAGAACAAAGCCAGTTGAGACAGTGCAGTGACTTTGGTACAGAACTACACAGCAGTTTACCAGGATAACAGTAATAGGTAACATAGTATATCTCATTATCTTCACAATAGTTGTCTAGTCAATTAAGTATAGCAAAATCAAAGCAAAGGCAGAACATTATAAAATCAGTCAAAAGAGAATATTGAATAGAGTAAAGTAATTAATCATAATGAAAATAAAACTGAAAACAACACTTGCTTTCAAAGGGAGGATAGAGGAGACCCCATATATTTGCTGTGTTGCAAATAGTCATCCTGCCAAGAGATGCTCAGACCTCTGTCCCCAGTTGCTAACGGGGGGGGGGGGGGGAGAGTTTGGGATTTTGATTCCAAGCCCATGTAGGCTCAAGAGACACTACTGGGTCTCTTCCTACCTCTCACCTGAGGAAGGCGCTTACCAAGAGGGTGGGCGAATTGCTTCTTTGTGCAGGCTCCTGGGTTCCATTATGGCCGCAGCTGGATCTCGGGGCTCTTCTCTGGTTCTCCTGGGAAGAGTCTTGATTCACTGATGATCCTCTAGCACTGTGACGGTGAAACTGGCACTTTGTGCCATGGCGGGTTGTCATTGAAAGCTCTAAGAAGTTCACCATCACTGATCTAGGCAGTTTATTTAATTTGGAATAGAAGACCTAAGAAGGAATTAAATCTCGCTAGGGAAAAATGATCATTGGCTGAATTTATCAGAAATTTTTAAAGTATGCAATGTCAATTTCTGTACTTTTTGTTTCTTGAACTATAGGAATTTAAGGTTAACTTTATAATTTAGCGTTATCATTACTCAATAAAATTCTTTTGGTGGTTTCACCGGTACTCACAATTTTCCCTAATGTGAACTTGCATCAAAAGCCAAAGCAGGGCGTACTGTAGAGGACAAACAAATTTTTAAATTTTTTTATTTTTATTTTTTTTGGTACTGAGAATCAAATTCAGTACCTTACGCTTCTCAGGCAGGCGCTTGTGCCACTGAGCTAATATCCCTGGCCGTGATACCAGATTTGAAGACTGGAAACTGGCCCGGAGTATAGGGCAGTATAAGTTTAGCATGCCTAAGGCCCTAGGTTCATTTCGTGGCATGCGTTCCCAACCCCCACCCCCACAAAAAACATTGGTTTGGGCAACCACTATGTGGGTACTAGGTTCTCATTGCCATTGGGTTGGTCTTCTTTCCTCAGTCATAGGTAAAATTACATGGTTTCACTGTATCAATTTATATTTGGGTTGCTTCTACACTGGAAATCTTTGTTCTCAATGGCACAGACAGTGATATTCTCTAGGATATTGTAGTCATTATGATGTTAGTCTTGATGTAGTTAAAGACCCATTTTAATTCTTAAAATTTGTTAACTATATGTAAAGGCATTTTCTGAAAAGATAAATACGATTATTTTTTATTATGTTTGCAATACGTAAGAATTACATTGATCTTAGGGAATTGATACATGTATGTATCCTATCATTTTACTTCCTAGCCCTCCCCTGTCTCATCCCACATCCCTTTCCTCTCTCTCCCAAGTCCACCTGCCTTTTCCATTTCCACAAAGTCTGCCTCCCATTTCCTATTTCATCTCTCTTTTACTTGGCTCTTTATTTATATTTTGAGTTTTTCATAATAAAAGAAGCTGCATGATATTTAACCTTTAGTGTCTGATTTATTTGCCTTAGAAAAAAATTGTTAAATATTACAGAGGTACCAACTATGGGAGGCCTCTGAAGAAACAAAACCAAAAAGCTGGCACTAGTAAATGCTGCAAACTTAGGGAAAGGCACTATAGAACTTCACACAAACATCTGACGGGAGGTGCCACTTGGCTGGCATCAGGGTCTGGATGTTTTGCTTGGGACCCAGCCTTCTGACACATTGGTGCTGGTATGAAGTAGGCTGCAATAAAGCTGATTCTACAAGTACTGTAAGAATTGCAAAGTAGCGCTAACTTGCTAGAGGGTGGAACTGCTGCTGTGGGTGTGCAGCAGCAGGCAGAGTGCTGCTCACAGAACCCTAAGCAGACAGCCGGCCACAGAGGTCAGATTTCCTCTTCCTCTGGCACTGCTGTTTCCTTTCAGTAACCACTCATTGTTACAATCTTGTGACTGTAACTATGGCTTACAGTGTAAGAGTATATGGCAAAGAACTATTGGAGCTGAGAGGAAATGGTAGTGTTCTAACAAAACAGAAAGAAAGAAGGCAACTGCTACATGACTGTAATGGAGATATTCAGTAAAATTATGATGTTTTAAAATTCCTTGTAACAATTTTTTGTGCATTTGTGTAGTCAAGTCACTCTATGTTTCAGAATATAGAGTCTTTACTGGTGTTGGGGACCTGGACCCAAGGCCTCACATAGTCTTAGGCCATTTATCGCATGGTTTCTCTTAAATAAGAAACCCAAAATGTAAATAATTTTAAGAGAGATGATAGGAAATGGCGAGGTAGACATCATGACAATGGAAAAGGGGATAAAGAGAGGATGGGGAAAGTAAAAACTGATTAAGATCGAACATGTGTATTTACCATTTCTCCAAGATGAGTGTAGCACCGAGCTACATCCTCTACATGTAAAACATTCATGTACTCCCAAAATAAAATCTGTGAAACAGGACATATTCATAAAACTTCTGTCCCTCTCTTAGCTACCTGTCGACCTTATTTCCTTGGTTACTAAGAGGATCTTTTTAGGAAAACCTTTTCCTGGGTCATCTCCTCTTGCTTTACCTGCCTTCCTACTGCACTACAATGACAGTAGTTTCTCCATCATAAACACGCTCTTCTATTTCCTTCTCAGTAGTAGTTACATATTAGTGTGATTATTCTGTGTGATTTGCTACCTATTGAATCTTTATAACTATTCAGGAAAATCTGTGCTGTTATCCTCATTTTAGAGATGAGTATGCTAGCCTGCTCAAGTTCATTCACTAGTCAGTGAGTGAACTGGGATTTGAACCTGTTCTCCATATGTAGGTATCATAAGAGGAGGAACTATTTGCTTTTCCTGATTATCATAGCTTTAACACCCAGCACGAATGCCTGAAATAATTAGTATATTGAACTAATAAGAAGTGTACCTATTATTTGTTTCCATTTGTATGCATATAGTTTAGCACGTAATGTCAGTTTAAACTTATAAACACTATTGACTAGTGGTATGCCAACCTTTCCATTATTCTCAAAAATTTACCTGGCATGTTTCTCTTTAAATTGGTAGGTATGCACAAGCTGTGAAGACAATGCAGAAGCTAATGGGTTTTGTGTTGAGTGTGTCGAATGGCTTTGTAAGACATGTATTAGAGCTCATCAGAGGGTGAAGTTCACAAAAGACCATACTGTAAGACAGAAAGAGGAAGTGTCTCCAGGTAATAAATCTATTCTTTCGTTTCCTTTTTTCTCCTCTCACTGTATTTTTCTACTTTACTATATTAACTAATTTTGAACAACAGCAAACATTAAATGTATTCCTTCTTTTCAATACAAAATAGTATTACAATTTGAATTTACTTACAATACTTTATATTCCCAACTCTTCTGATGTCTTAATTTTATGTAACTATAGAGCAAATTTTTAAATGTTACTTTTTCTTGCTCTCTTTTATTTTTTCTGTAAAGAGAAAAAGAATGGACCTAAATGTTTTATAACTTTTCCTTCTGACACTCTTAATTGGAAATCTGCTTTGAGGTATTTTCTTGTTATATAGATAACAAAAGCTTTTTATTACACAAAATTTACATATCTACGCTTTCATTATGTTGCTTTTTATATTAAATTCATAGATTTTTTTAAGTTTTTGGTAAAATATATACATATAAAAGTGGAAAGCTTATTTATCCTTTCTTATAAAGTGCTGAAAATATTTACTATTGTAATATCTGTAATACCGAGTGGAGTTAAGTTGGAAATGAAGCTGGTACTTTTATATTAGTGGATTTGAATGCAAACAGACAATCTAATAATTAGTATTTAGTTGTATTAATTTTCTTCTCTTTGCCTCCCATTGTTTCCGCAGAGGCAGTTGGTGTGACTAGTCAGAGACCAGTGTTTTGTCCTTTTCATAAAAAGGAGCAGTTGAAGCTTTATTGTGAGACGTGTGACAAACTGACATGTCGGGACTGTCAACTGCTAGAACACAAAGAGCATAGGTACCAGCATCTTCCATTACGTATACAGATTTACATTGCAGCGTCGTGAGAACTAGGAAACTGCTGCTACCCAGCCAAGTGGCAGTCTGCAGACATGTTTTGTTTGGCCAGTAGCGTGCTGATTTGTGTACCAAGATTTAGCATAACTGAACTTTCGGGCTAGATAATTCTGTGTTATGGGATGGGGCCTGTCATGTATTATGTGGTGGTTAGCATCCTTATTTCAGCTCAGTGCCAGTAGCACCCTCACATTCCTCCCTGGTTCTGACAATTAAAAAATGACTTTAAAATGTTTTAACATGTTGCCAGATGTCCTGTGGAGCAGACTCACTCCAAGCTGAGAAACATTGGCTCACATACTGTTTTATAAAATATGGACTTGGTTGCTAGTGTCATAAAATAAGATTTTTATATATATATATATATATATATACATACACACATATACGTACATAGTTTTCTTTTTTTTTTAATTCAGATTTCTAGCTTTTTTTCTAGAACATGGCTGTTGTATACATTCGTGTCAGCATCTGGTGGAAATTAACCTAGTGCCTTTTGGAATGAGATATACATTTCCCAGTTGATAAACAGTCTCCATCTGACCTCCATAGGCATTTGAGTAAGCAGCCACTGATTTCAACCTTAAGATTTTGATTAATTGATACATATATAATTACTTATGATGTCCTGTGCACCCAGTAATGGCATACTGGATAATTTGGACCAACTATTCCAGTGAGGACAAATAGAAAACCTAGACAAAATTAAGAGATCATCTATATAAGAAATTTTAGAGCTAACACAGTAACAAAGAATTCTTGGATCAGAATTGGTTAGAATGTGAACAGAGGATGGTGGAGCTTTTTTTCCTCTCTGAAGTATTTTCTTTTCCTTCTTTTTTCCCTTTTCACTGTTAGTGTTATAATGAAATTGTGTTGCTGGTGCTTCAGTAGAATCAAACGTAAATCCTCTCAGGAGGAAGGAAACATTCTGGGCCTCAGACTGATTTTAGGAAAGAATTTTGCAAAACAGAATCCAGTATATCAAAATAGCCAGGCATGCCATAAAATGAGACAGTGAGGGGCTGGAGATTTAGCTCAGTGGCTTAAGTGCCTGCCTGGCAAGCGAGAGGTTGTCAGTTCGATCCCTGGTACCAAAAAAAAAAGACAGTGAGAACAAACTTCAGCAGGTACAACAAACAATGTAAAAAGACTCACAGCCACTGTGTTACACTCAGTGTGATAAAAGGCAAATAGAAGCTTAAATGGAAAACTTGAAAGCTATACTACATGAGGAGGATAGCACTGAAATTACAGGGACTGAAAGTAAGTAGCAAACTGTTGAGCAGATGTTTGATATAGTAGGAAATGAGGATTGATAAGCTAGAAGAAAATTAAGAAATTACGTGGAATGAAGAACAGTCAACAAAAGGTTGAAAATTTGAAGAGATAGGCAAGTAAATAAATACAAAGAAGTTCTCACATGGATGTCACTGAAGCCCAAGAAGTACATAAAAGAGAGGAGTGAAGCAGTGCTTGACAAGATGATGCAGTGACAACAACTTTCAACGACTGAGGAGAACCATCTAGTGCATATTCAGGAAGGTCATCTAACCTTCCAACAGGATAATTAAGAAAGTAGGGTTTTTAAAGTACAGAAAGAATAGCCAGAGACTTAAAACTCTATGTCCGGTGAGCATATTCTTTAAAAATGAGAGTGAATGAAAGACCTTTTCAGACAAACAGAGTCTAACTCTGGTAAACTCTTCAGGTAAGAGATAAGTGAAATAAAGAACAGCCAAAATACTGGGGGAAAATAGATGACTGTTAGGTTAGGAAACAAAATACTGTCTTGATGTGTAGTGTGTATGTGTATATAAGGTTCATGTGTACTCTAGGAAGAAAAGAGGTAAAAATATTGCATGGTAAAATAAGATGTGCATTTATTTTTAATGTGTATTATTGTCACTCAAATAGTGACAATACATATACCTACCAAGATATATCATGGGTATGGAATAATCAGTCTAAACTAGGCTAATAAAGGGAGCTAAATCAACAGAGAACAAATAACAATTGGGTTTTTTTTGGTACCGGGGATTGAACTCACGACCTCACGCTTGCCAGGCAGGCGCTTAAGCCACTGAACTAAATCCCCAGCCCAACAGAGAACAAATACGTTAAAGAGAAAAGGTTTTGGGACTGGGCATTGCAGTTCACACCTTTTATTCTAGGACTCAGGAAAGCTGAGGCAGGAGGATCTCAGCAAGTTCAAGGCCAGTCTGAACAACATAGCAACACTGAAAAAACAGAACAACAGCAACAAAAAAAAGGTCTTTGTAGATGTACAAATACATTCATAATTATACTAAATATAAACTAACAAAATGTCCTAAATTATAAGGCACAGTTTCAGATTAGATAAGAATCAAAATAGAAAAATTTGTTATTTGGGTTTTTTTTTTTGTTTTGTTTCTGAGACCATCTCTCACTAGGTGGCCTCAGCTGGCCTTGAACTTCAGGGCTCTAGCAGTCCTGCCTCAGCCTGTTGAGTTGCTGGGACTACAGGTAGGGTATGCCACTGTGTCTAGCTGCTTGCTTTTTATGAGAAACTTATAAATCTTGGGTATATAAATACATTAATGGAAAAGATGGGTCATAAAAAGGTAACCAAAGGCAAGCTGATATACCAGATAAAATACTTTAAAGGTGGGAACTTTGTAAGAGGGTCAACCTAAAAGATATGTTAGTCTAAATTGATATGTACCATTAGCTTATATTGAAAAATTTGAATAAATCCATAGTAGGAAATTTCAGTACCCTTAATTGATAAAATAAGTAGACTAAAAATTATTAACAGATTAGTAAGATTAAAATAGCAAGAACTAACGAGTGACTTTACGGAGGTAATGGAACGTTATACATAGTAATTTACATTCTTTGCAAACATACAAAGAATTTGGAGGGGAGTGGTACCAGGAATCAAATTCACGACCTGACCCTTGGCAGGCACGTGCTTTGCCACTGAGCTGTATCTCTAGCTCAAGAAAAAATTTTAATTGGCCTATTAGGTTTTGTCAAGCAAAATCTCAAATTTCAAAAGATTGAAGTCCTGCAAGATAACTGTGTAACACCTATGCAGTTAATCTAGAAAACAATAGAGAAGAGGAAAATCGTGTTGAGAAACAAAGAAACAAGGCTCATATGAAAATTAAGGGCACTGATGCATGATCCTGGGCTATTATATCCTGAAGTAGAGAAGTAAAAATACAAAGACATTATTGAGACAGATGACATAATAGGAATATAGTCTATGTATTCAATGTGATACTGTATCACTTCACGTCAGTTTACTTTTAAAATTAATAAATGTGCTGTAGAGTTAGTAAGAGACTCATTTTTAGGAAATGCACGAATGCATGAATTTCTAAGTGGCTCAGGGCTACAAGGAGGCAAAATTTGAAAAACTTAATCTATGTAAAGGTGTATGTGAAGTCTATACTTTTGCAAATTTCACTTCAAATAATTTCAAAATAAACAGTTAAAAAAATTTAATTACATCAAAGGAGTTCTAATAGCTATTAGAAAAAATACTTTATCTGAATGGTAGTGAAAATATGTATCAGTGAAGGCTTGACATTTATAACTGAACCCATGATTAAGGGAACCGCCCAGTTCAACAGTACAGTATGTTTAAATGTATATATTACATAGTATAAGTATAAAAAAGTCAATCCACTCAATACTTATCTCCAGTCAGGAAAAACAGCAGATAAAACTCAAAGTATATTCATAAAAACCACATAATAAAGACAGGTGCAGAAATAAGTCAAAGCAGAAAATTGAGTTGCTAAAAATTTAAATGATCAGATCTCTTTGATTAAGAGAACGTATGCCTAGATAACCATTGTAAAAATAAAAGGAGAGCTTAATACATAACCTGAAGAACTTTAAAAAAGATAAAAAGGATATCAGTTATTTCAGAGGTATCGTTCTCCCATTGTTAATATTGAGGCTGATCTCTGATGATTTGTGTAACACAAAGAAGATTGATGACACGAGAGGGCTGATAACCACTCTGTTCCTTAAAAGATTATCTTAAAAGCATAAAGAGAACAAAGGCATTCTTAGAAAAGTCCAGCAGATAGTTTGAGAAAAGTACATGTTACACTTGAGCTGATAGCATTGGGAAATGGCTTTAAGTTTGAGTGGTAGTCTTGGAAATGCTTGGAAACAGCACAGAAAATGTGCCTGCATCCTGCAGCTGCAAGGCTGTGGCCTCCCTCCAAGTCATACCACACCACACTCCATCTGCTGAGCCCTTAGCTGACCCTTCAGGACGGCCGCGTCTGCAGCTTACATGCAAAACTCTTCATATATATGTTTTCAGTGTTGACTCCCACAAAAGGTTTTATATGAAAAAAGAGAATTGTTACAATTAAAACAAACATAATAGAACATAAAATAGAAAACTAAACTTGCCTTTTAATGTAAATCTATCTACAATTTAGAACTTTTCCAGCCAAAACTGCAGGTCCAAATGACTTCACTAATTAATATATACATAGTTCATATAAATATAATACTTTTCTTTTATAGACTTATCTAGGGGATAGTAAAGAAATGGATTTTAATTTCTTTCATGAAGCCAGCATAAGCTTTATACCAAAAGCTGATAGGAATAGAAATGAAAAATTGTCTCATCCATCAAATGAATTTAAAGTTTTTAAGAGAGAAAATTAAACATAGCAGTATCGTCATTTTTGGACAATTAATCACAATCAAATTTGCCTCATTTTAAGAATATAAAATGCAGTTTGTTGCCAGGTATGGGGTGCACACATGTAATCCCAGCACTCTGAAGGCTGAGGCCGGAGGATTGCCATGAGTTCAAGGCCAGCCTGGGCTACAAAGTGAGACCTTTCTCAAAAAACAAACAAAAAATACATTTAGTATCCCCAAGTAATCATGCTCTGATATTAGAAAAATAAAGGAAAAATTGCAGGACCATTGCACTAGAAGCAGGAAAAACATTCAGCAAACATTAAACGCACATTAATGACATAAAATCTTAGCAAAGTAGGAGTAAATACCTGATGATCATCTACTAAAGTAACTGGAAAACATCATACTCAGTGGGATATTAAAAAGTTTTTACGCTGAGATTAAGAACAACATAGGATAACCATTTTGATCATCTCTTTTAGCAGTATACCATACCAAAGTGTCAGTAGTAAAGAAAAAAGTGGAAAATTTTTTTAAAAGTTTGAGTTCCCTAAGAATTTTAAATGTCATTATAATAGATTATGATTATGTACCAAGGAAATCTAATAGAAGTATTGAATATCCCTTTTTTTAAAATAAATCTGGTAACATTATTTATGATACTGATTTAATTTATTTACACATTTAAATCCATATTATGTAAAATATTTAGAAATACTGTGTATATTTTATGAAAAGTTATAAATGAAACTTTGTGATCTTCTGCATCATTGCCTATCTTTTAAGATCTTTTGCATCATCTGGCATAGTTTGCTAAAATATCTTCACTTCCAAGTTGATACATATTTTTAAGTACTGTACAAGAGTTGTTTGAGGCTTTATCACACAGTACTTCAGGCTCTACCTCACCCACCTTTCTCAGTTTATTATGAACACGTATGTTTGTAATGTTTATGTCCTCTACAAATAGGCCTATTGTTTAAAAGTGATCTTTAGTGTTTATTTCCAGCACCCTTTCGTAGTTACGAAATTACAGAATGGTTAGTAAATCTACAAATATATCTTTGATTACTTTTTGCCAGATAAGCTCTATAAGCCTCTCAAACCTGAATGATAGTCATATATTTCCTAAGCTTCTGAAATAATGTCGTGTCCATCAGTAATCTCTATACATGCTCATTTTTTTGTTGCTTTTTTGAGATACTGTCTCATGTGTAATTCAGGCTGCCCTTGAACTCACTGTGTAGCTCAGGCTGGTCTCAAACTCACAGTGATCTTGCTGCTGGAATTACAGACATGTGCAATCACACCTACTAGAGGACCCTACCCCTTTCTGGAGGGCCTTTTTTGTCAGTATGTATTTACCAAACATAGGGGATTTATACCTGTACCTGATGTCTCAATTTTTTTTTCCAGTTCTGCCCTCCCTTCTACTTTCCTCCCCTCCCTATTTTAAAAAATTGTTTCCATTTTTTCTTTACATTCTTTTTTTAAAAATTCCTTGTTTCTTCCTCTCACCATTTGAACATATTTTTCCTACCTCCCAATGTCTGTCTCCAGTTTGCTCCCTACTTACCCTTTTGATTTCTCACACAAGAGAAACAATGTGATGTTTAAACTTGTGCATTGGATTTATTTCAGTTAACCCTGTGGTGTCGAGGTATATCTATTTACCAAGAAGTGACTCCAATTTATTCTTTTTTATGGCACACTAGTACTGCAGTATGTGTCTGTATTTTGTTTTGAGACAGGCTCTTGCTATGCATTTCAGGCTGGCCTAAAATTCATAAAAGTCTTGCCTCAGCCTCCTGAGTGCTTGGATTATATGTGTGTACTTACCCAGCTTGCATTGTGTATAAATAACACATTTTTTAATCCATTCATCTGTTGATGGGCACATGGCCTTTTGCCAGGATTTAGCTGTTAGAAATAGTGCTGTTATAAACATGGGTATGCATGTATCACTGTGGTGTGATGGTTTTAAGTCTTTTGAAAAGATATACAGAAGGAGCACAACTGGATCAAATGGAACCTCTTATTTTAATTTTTTGAGGAACCTCCATACTGATTTCTATGTGGTTATCAGTTTACACTCCCACCAACAATGGAGAAGCATTCCCTTTTACCCTGTGGCCTCTCCAGCGTTTGCTATTGATTGATTTGTTATTGATTGATGATAAGTATTCCTTCTGGGGTGAGATGGAATCTCAGTGTTTTGTTTCATTTTGTTTGTTCTTTTGAGACAGGGTCTCTCTTTGTCATTTAGGCTGTCCCTGAACTTACTATGAAGCCCAGGCTGGCCTCTAACTTGCTGTGATCCTCCTGCCTCAGGCTCCTGAGTGCTGGGATTAAAGGCATACATCAGTGTGGTTTTAATTTGTATTTTTCCGGTGATGTTAAACCTTTTTTCATATATTTCTGTTTGTATTTCTTCATCAGAAGTCTCTGTTCATTTCACTTGCCCATTTTTGAATTGGATCTTTAAATTTTGGGTATTTGATTTTTTTTTTAAGTTCCTTATATATTCTAGATATATTAGCCCCTTTAGTCCCCTTTTTGAATAATAAATTCAAAGAAAGAAAACATACATTTTAGCGTACATTTGATATTTTAAGATACATATTTTTTACAGTCTTTAACTTTTGGATTTTCCCTCATTTTATACAGACTTATGAAGCTTTCTTTTTTTCTTTCTTAAGATATCAATTTATTGAAGAAGCTTTTCAAAATCAGAAAGTGATCATAGATACACTAATCACCAAACTGATGGAAAAAACAAAATACATAAAATATACGGGCAATCAAATCCAAAACAGGTAAATTTGCATTTATGGTGTTATAGCAAATAATGTTTCTATAATATATGTAATGTGTGTTTGTTTTCGGAAGAGAACGTTTTCCTTGAGTCATTGTGAAGGTAAGTAGAGGAGTAGTAAGCTATCCAATGACTGTACATGGTTGATAAAACTTTATTAGAAACTTTGGATTGGAAAGTATGTTTTTGGTTTTTTTGAGACAGGGTTTCACTTTGCAATTCAGGCTGGCCTTGAGCTCACTTTATAGCCCAGGCTGGTCTTGAACTTACAATGATCCTCCTGCCTCAGCCTCCTGAGTGCTGGGATTACAGGCATGCACCACCATGCCTGTCGCTTGGAAAGTATGTTTTTGAGCCATGAAATTTTAAGCATGTTATAATAAAGAATAGTAACAGCTAATTTACCTGGTATGTTTTGATAATTTATAATTGTGTTGTGTTTTCCAATTTCAAAGAAATGCTAATACTGAAATATAGTCAACTATTTTTGCCAGTATTATAAAATAACTAACATTTGATCCCTGCTCCTCTCAACACAGTTCCTCTAGGCTGTGTGATCTTTTAATTAAAAAGAAGTACAAATTTTAAGACCAGAGGAGAATAGAGAATAAACTATTTCACATGCCTTTTATTCATTGCCTGGTACAGTGTGTAAGTAGCTTGCAGATTTGATCAGCTGCCCAAAGGGGCACCTCTCAGAATTCATTGATGAGTTTGAGAAGTGTGTTGTCTAACCACTTTCTTATCCCTTTCAGGGCACATGATGACATTTAATTAGCACCTTAACACACTTAAATCTTACACCCCTGTCTTTCTTGTTTTGCATGCAGAAGTCACATGCTACTCTCTAAGTCTGGCAGTACTTAATAGCCAAAATAAAAGTTCTTGCAGAAGTTTTAAATTTTGTTCATTGCAAAAGTTGTATCAACCTTTGTGGTTCATCATAATGTTGTTAGACCAGTCATCATAATGTGTTACTCTGAACATTTGGGAACATACCTAGCATTTAGTAGTTTGGGATTTTTTTTTTTAGGTAGTTTCCAGTATATTAGCTGACTTCCTTAAAAGGCATTCTTACATGTGATTTTTACTTTTTATTTGTGTCTTAGTATTACATAATTGATGTTCATTGTATAAGTTATTATATATTGTATTGAAGGTTTTGTTGTTTTTGTCTGTTTGTTTTTTTTTGAGTGATTGAGATTGGGCCTCACTATATAGTTCAGGCTAGCCTTGAAGTCACTGTGTAGCCCAGGCTGGCCTTGAGCTCATAAGTGATCCTCCAACCGCAGCCTCCTGAGTGCTGGGATTACAGGCACAAAGTCATTAATATACATTGTATATTAACATATGAATGTTACTATATACTGCATTGTGTGCTTTTTAGTTTTTGTTACTGTTTCCTTATCAGCTCCCTATCCTTGTAAAAAATGTTTTCCCTGTTCTTTTTTTTAAAAAAGCTTTTTCTCTCACATAACTCTGGTTAACCAAATATGATTTCCTTTACTATATGCTAATCAGAATAGTATATTTTCCCAAATACAGTATTGATAGGTTTTAAGATTTTTTTATTCTGAGTAATGGTTGAGGAGAGATAATTCAAGGTATTTCTACCATCTAGTGGCAAAAGGTAGGAATTATGAAATAATTTTAAATAAAGGATGTATCCTTTTTCTTATTCTTCTGTTGTTCATATGATAAGATCTGTGTTCCAGGTTCACTGTTCCCCAGCCAGTGCTGCAAACGGTACCCAGAGCCTTCTTTGTATGTGCTAGCTAAACTCCCTGCCACCCAACTGCATCCCCAGCCCAAAGTTTAGATCTAGATGAAAAGACTTATCTGTTGAATTGCCTTGAAAACCACATCAGTTTACGTGCCTAAGATCAGAGTATCATGTGTACTCTTTCCTGCCCCTTAATTGCAGCAAATACAGCAAAAAATGTTCAGAAGTTTCTTTTTATCTTTTTTTTTGAGATAGGGTCTCACTATGCAATTCAGGCTGGCCTTGGGCTCACTTTGTAGCCCAAGCTGATCTCGAATTTGAAACAATCCTCCTGCCTCAGCCTTCCGAGTGCTGGCATTACAGGTGTGTGACACCACACCCTGCCAAAAGTTCCTTGTTTATAAATCCCAATTTAGTGCCCTGTCCCCAACCTATCCATTTAGGTTTTCTGTATTATTCTGGGTATCACTATAATATTCTCCAAACATGCTTTTTCCCAGTGGATTCATTCTTTTCATGAGAATCACTCTAAAGGGAAGGTCTCTAAAATAAAGATTGGGAAAATTGAAAACATTTTGGTCTAATTTAGACATTAAAATATCAATATTAAATATTGTAAGAAAAACTCCCTCAGGTTTTTAAATGATTTTCTTTCATTTAACTTTCAGAATAATTGAAGTAAACCAAAATCAAAAGCAAGTGGAACAGGATATTAAAGTTGCTATCTTTACATTGATGGTAGAAATAAATAAAAAAGGAAAAGCTCTGCTGCACCAGCTAGAGGTGAGTTACTTCTCAGAGGCAGTAGTTCTGTGTCAGTTGATCCAATCTAGTGTTTTCTAATGTGTCTGTGACTTTGAAGTAATAGTCTCTTTTCATATAATTATATGTGTTTTTGACATAACATTTGTTTCTCCATTCCTGAGTTTTCTTTTGCCAAGTTCTACATATTTATACCTTTATGTACTCTGAATGTCTTACACTCATTGTTTGCTTCACAGCACAAATGCAAAGCTTTGTTTGTAGGTCTGCAAATGTTGAGAGATGAGTCTTTGTAGAGTTTCATTGAAATGGCAGTTTTGCGTTGTAGAAGGGGTGGCGTTAAGTGAAACTTCCTAGATGGGTACACTTAGTTATATTCAGCCTGCAAATACATGCAGTCATGCACCGCTTAGTGATGTTTGTGCCAACAACATAGCACGTGTGGGTCCCATACCACTGTACTGCATAGTGACACCCTAGCTGTCTCAGCTTGTGGAAGTATACTCTGTGTTCACACGTGGCGAAATTGCCAAACGACGCTTTTCTTATATGTATCCCGCTATTAAGCAATGCATGGTTGTATATTTAACCTTGTGAAAAATTAGGTAAAATAATGTAGCTACTGCCCTCAACATTTTATAATCTTAATCTTATAAACAAGATTTAGAGTATAGTATTGAAGGCAGTTAGTTTAGAATAATTGTTTTCAACAGGTAAGAAAAATATTAGTCTTCATCAGTGTTTTTAAAAACATAAAGATCAACACCCACAGCCCATGTTTGACTTTAAATATTATAAGGTTATATATTCTATATTGTATGTTAACATCGATAGATACCACTTTGATGATCTTTGGGTATTCTTCTAGTATACCGATGTGGAAAGAATTCACAGTTGTGAAGCACTTTAGCATGGGAAGGAAATAAAATTACCCAAGAATTGAATTAAGAAAAAATAAAATTTATAGAAATACTTTAGTTCAATCTTAGTCTATTTAGATGCCTTTCGGAAAGTTCTGTGCCTCACTCAAAATCATTTCTATGATTCATAAGCCATATAGGAAACAAAGATAAATTCTCTGTTCTTTTAGAAACATATTATTGAGAAAATATTTTGGGCAGAAGAAATTAGACCCCATTTATAGTTAACTATCTTTTCTTTTTCTTTTTTTTTATTTTGAGACAATCTCACTGTTATAGTTCAAGCTGTCCTTGAGTTGACCACATAGCCCAGGTGCCTCAAACTTGTACAGTCTTTCTGTCTCTGCATCCAGAGTGCTGGGATTACAGGTGTGCGCCCAGCAACAGTGCTTTTCAAGGTTCTGCAGTTTTGTTTTGCTGTCTTTGGTTTTTTATAAACACATAAAAAACTTTGAAGTTTTTAAAGCTGTGCTCAACAAATGTCATTGATCTATACATTACTGTGGCTGTGATTCCAGCATATTGTACATCAGAATCAAAAGGATAATGAAATAATCACAACAAAACTGTTGAACCTTAAAAGTAAATTTGGTCATTGTATTATTTTTAATCAACTTTGACTTATATTTTGTTACATTACCTTTTAAATATCTTTATCTCGTATCCTTTCCTGGAACAGAATTCTTTTTAAGGCAAGTAAATGCACTCAGTTTGTTTGCCTGCACCCAATTAGTTGTTAATGTAACAGACTAAGGTACCAGGAACCTGTTTTTCAAGTTAAAACCTTCCCCAAAGACAATAAATTTCTGTTTTCTTTAGATTGTTTCTAAAGAACACTTAGCGGGATAAAGAAGTCAGAAATTCCTTACTAGGTAAATTATTTTCTCTCTGACTTAAAGATGCCATTGACTTTTTTTTTTTTTTTTTTGAGTAAAATCAAACACAACAAAACAGAACAGAATGGGACATAAGAAAGCATAAATTTCAAAGCTAGACAACCAGAGATCTTCACTATCTGTCATATTGTCTCTTGTTTTCTTCCAAATGGTTGTCCTTATCCTTACATATGGAGAGCTCATACTAAATAACATAGCCAATCTTTTCACAAGATGTGTAGTTCACTGGCTCCCACTTGCTAGGCATGGGGGAGGGGGTGGGGGGACACAGGACTAGGGACAGGACGACATGAGATGTCTGATTCTCAGCCCACATGCAGGCAGGATCACAGTCGCCACCCAGAGACGGGAAGAGTTCCTTGTTCTCCTGGCACCCCGAGTCAACCCCACGGTGCAGGTCCCGATGCACCAGGGTCTCTCTCCTTTCAGCTGCCAAAAGTCTGCCACACTCTCAGCCGTCCCCAGAGAGGGGAAGACCCCCCCTTTTCCCGGCACCCCAAGTCAACCGCGTGGTGCAGGTCCCGATGTGCCCGGGTCTCTCTCCTTTAGGCTGCGGAAAGTCTGCCACACTCTCAGCTGCCCCCAGAGAGGGGAGGAGTTCCTTGTTCTCCCGGCACCCCGAGTCAACCACATGGTGCAGGTCCTGGTACGCCAGGGTCTCTCTCCTTTGGGCCGCCAAAAGTCTGCCACACTCTCAGCCTCCCCCCAGAGAGGGGAGGAGTTCCTTGTTCTCCCGCTCCCTGAGTCAACCGCATGGTGCAGGTCCCGAGGCACCAGGGTCTCTCCCCTGCAGGCCCCCTAAAGTCCGCCATACTCACCTGCTGTTTCTTTCTGATGAATTGACCATTCCATTTCCAAAGTTCTGAAATGGCCAACAGACCACAGAAAGAATTCTCTTTAGGCTCCTTTTTGAAACCAGCAGCTACAGCGATCTGCTGGCCTTGCTTCAGGGCCACGCCATTGACTTTTAACAATCCCTTCCGATTGTCTTTCAGTTTAGCTGTCATGAATTCCAAATTTGGAACAGAGGAGAGCAGATATCTCAGTTTATCCTTTACTGAGAATATAAGTCCAAGTTGGAGTACTGCAGTTTTACTTTTATTTGTCCAAGCCAATAGAAAGCTCTTTCTCTTCTCTTTTCATTACCAGGTCAAGGAGGAGGTTTTGGTTGCTTTTCTGAGAGTGCATTAACACACTTATTCATTATATCTGTTGACTCCTATGATCGTTTTCAGTAGAGAAAATAATAGATTGGGTTGTTCGTTTTTGGATGCTCAGAAAAAGGATAAGTGTTATCTACCATCTACAGTATAATTGTGGGCTCAAGCTAACTATAGTTGAGACTAGAATCCCTAAAAGGTGAAATCATAAATGACTGAATCATCTTAAGTGATAACTTTACTAGGTTTCTGGCCTGTACATCTGTTTTATTCATGAATGTTGAGTGTATGTTTACTCTATTATAGTTAATCATGCTTTTGTTACCTCCCTCTCACGTCCCCTGTACTGGGGATTGAACTCAAGGCCTTCTCGTTGTGCTATATCTCCTTCCCCATTTTTAATGTTAAGGGAATGTCTGCATATGTTGTCTTGGCTGAACTGGATCTTGGTATCCTCCTGCCTCAGCCTCCCAGAACAAAATGATGGGATTCAGGAGTGAGCCACCATGCCCAATATTTTTTGTCCGTTTTATATATGGCAAGATAGATATATAAGAGACTTAAATCCCAGAATGTGTAAAACTAGACTGGAGGCTAAGGGTGGAAAAGTTGGGAGGCAACATTGGAAATGTAGCTTTTTGTTGTTAAGGTAAATATGACCATTTGTACTAAGGGAGAAAACACAAGAACATTTTCAGTTCCTATTAATCAAGCCCATTGAAAGGATGGTCATTCTAATTTGTTTCCCTGAACATCAAAATGAATGTTAGGTGCAGAGGGTAATTTTGAAACTTGTGTCTTTTCTTCAGAGCCTTGCAAAGGACCATCGCATGAAACTTATGCAACAGCAGCAAGAAGTGGCTGGGCTTTCTAAACAGCTGGAGCATGTTATGCATTTTTCTAAATGGGCAGTTTCCAGTGGCAGCAGCACTGCGTTACTTTATAGCAAGCGACTGGTAAGATACAGTATGGTGTTTAACATTCTTTAAAAAGGTACAAGAAAGTGGGCGAGTCATTGGGATGCTTAAAGTTCAGAAACTAACCACACAGTGCTATGGGCCTGTAGTCTTAACCTATTTGGCAGGCACGGCAAAGGATTGCTTATACTTAGAAGTACAAGGCCAACCTGGGCAATGCAAAACAATACGCACATTAATCTATTTATGCTTCAGTGCTTTTAAAATATTGGTTGTTTTAATTGATCAAAAATATTTAACTGGTGTAGCTTTAGGATATGCTCAATTTTAATGTGTTGTCATTTTCTGTTTACTCTGTCTTTATGGCAATTGAATGTAATACAAATAATAAATATTTATTTATTTGTAAACATTTATTGCTCACTCATAAGTTCCAGGGTCTAATTCTAAGCATTTTCCATTCATGAACTATTTTGGCTATAATCTGAGTGCATGGTTACTGCGTGTGAGTCACCCGGGGATGTTGGTCTGGCGGGTCTGGCATAGTCCAAGCTGTGTGTTTCCAACACTCACCCCTGATGCTGATGTTCCTAGTCTAGGGAGACAGTTGTATTTTTATAAAGTGAAGCCAAGCAGGAATTTTTAAGAATGTTTATACGTCTTCACTTCTGGTGGCTGAGTATCTTCTTGATTCTTGCTACAGACACAGAGCAGTACTCTGAAGTGTTATGAGATTCAAATCGATCTTCTGTCACTGAGTCTAGTTTTTGGAATAAAGTGACAGAAAGTGTCTGTGTCAGTTAAAATAAGGAAATGTTCTTCTGTTTTTGTGTATGGGCCGGGGTGTGCAGGGGCATTTTCTTTGGTGAGGTCCCCAAGGAAAAGAAAGCACATGGGGCAGATACCAGAAACTGCAGCAGCAACAGAAAGCATCTTTATTGTCTGGCTCGTACACACTGGTCATTATCAGGCTTTACAGTCATCGTCATTTGGTGCATGTGCAGTTGTCTGTGCTAAGTCATGTGTGTACTCCATTGTAGGCCTGCATCGGACAGGAGTGTTCACACCCTTATGTGGCCTCAGACACCTTGGCTTTTGAAGTAATCCAGAGTGGCTCCTCACAATTTAGTTTCGGATTTTTGGCTTTGTCAGTTACGAGGGATTTGAACCTAGGGCCTCCAGCATGCTAGGCAACCACTGAAATGTACATTTGGACAGGCTTTTATAAAGCAGCTCAAATACTGAGTGGCTATTTGGATATTGATTTGTGACTGTTTGTAAAATTACTCCTAATCATGAATTATATTCAATTTTTATGGTTTTTTTTTTCCTTTCAAAATTACCAGTGATAGGATCTCAATCCTGAGCCTTTTTTGTTCTTAACTGCTTTGTTGAGAAACAGTGCATACCTTCTCTTGAAACTTAAATTTTTCTGAAAATCAAACTGGAAAAAAAGGGAAAGAGAATTGATAATTTTACTTTTTCAGCTTGACCTGTAATGAATATTTTTATGTGTGTGTATATAAAACAAACTCATACAATCAAGTAAACATTCAACCTCCTAATCAATTTAAAACTTTTATATTTTATTATTTTGTTTGTGATTCTAATGTGTGGGGGAAAATAAAAATAGCATTGATATGTGTCAGTCTGTTGAGATAGAGGGATGGACATACTTCTGTGTATTATATGTAGAAGAAAATTAGTGCAATGAATCATGCACAACTAATGATACTTTTTTTTTTTTAATGATAAACCTTCTTGGTTGAATTCTTTTCTAAACTTTAAGTTCCTGTGGAACTCAAACAGACCTTGATGAGCCACTAATAGGATTGCCTGGCTGCCTGTAGTAGCACACACCTTCACTCACAGCTTTGCAGGATGCTGAGGGAAGAGGATCAGATTTTTTTTTTTTAATTTAAAGAGAAAAAAACGCAAAGAAAACA
The DNA here is from genome assembly GCA_004027295.1 of Dolichotis patagonum. Taxonomy (NCBI): domain Eukaryota; kingdom Metazoa; phylum Chordata; class Mammalia; order Rodentia; family Caviidae; genus Dolichotis; species Dolichotis patagonum. Next base: position 163,897 of record PVJX010000617.1, on the reverse strand, counting down.
AAACAGAATAAAGGGTAGCAACAATACAGAATTCCAAGGAAAAAAGGAAAACAACAATAACAAAAACAACAACAACAAAAAAACCACTAAGAAATCATTACTTGACAAATTACATACTGACATCTTGGAAAGAGTTGTTCAAATTACAAAATTAAAACATGCAAAGTAGAGATTCAAACAGTGAGACTGTTAACAGTTCTCCACAATCTGACAAAAACAGCAATATGGTCATCCATCCATCTTACACACTCAAGCATGCATGCAATTATATCAAAAGAGTAAAATTAAACACAACAAAACAAAGCGGGTCACAATAAAGCAATGTAAGAGACCTAAATTTCAAAGCTAGACAATCAGAGATACTATCATATTGACTCTGTTTTCTTGCAAATAGTTGTTCATATTGTCACATATGGGGAATTCACATGAAACAACATAGTATGGAATTGATCTGAGCAGGATGAAAAGGGCGTTTCAGGTCTTCAAGACCAGACAATAGGGAAGCTGAGAATGGCTGTCATAGTGTCTCTCATTCTCCTAAAACAGCTGTCCATACCTTCATGTGTGTTGAACTTAAAACAAGCTAAAATCACTTTAAACAAAGAATGGTAGTTTTGCTGGATTTCACATCATGACATTACGGATTCAACACTGGGTACTGTAGTGTCTCTTCAAAGTAGTTGTTCATTTCAGCATGTGTTATATAGTTGATTCTTGTAAACTGTTTATAAGCTCTACACATGCCTGAGTCTCTGCATGCATATCTATCCTTTCTGTATTAGAGGTAAAAACAAAACAAAGCAAGATAAAACAAAACAATTCCTAGAAAAGCATGAAGCAAAAAGTCATATAAAACCACAATACAAGGTGATCTACAGTGGTTACCATGATGTCTCAGCAGTATATAACAACATTAATAAAAACAAAGCATTGGAGACATTATAAGACTTCAAAAGCAGATAATAATCAAACTAGAGTGGGTATCTTAGTGAATCTTGTCATCTTCAGTGTAGTTGCCTATACTCTTAGACTTGATGCTATCAATAATAACAGATTTGAATAAAATCAGTCAATACAAAACAGCAATCTAACAACCCAGATTCAAATAAGATCAGTCATAATAAGATAGTATAAGTTATACAGGGCTTCAGATTAAGTTGTTAGGAAATTAAGGATGATTATCAGAATATGTCCTCTTATTTTTGGGATAGCTGGCTGTGCCCTCAAATCTAGTGTAAGTAGACAAACAGGAACAGCATGTAATCCATCCAGGCAGAGTGATGAGAATAATGTAGATTTTAAATCTTGTTACCCCATTAACAGTATCCTCTGACTTCCTTTTATAGACAATTCCTCCCTTTTCACTCCCAGAGGGTGCACTGCTCATTTTGGGTCCCACTGCCTCCCTATATAGAGCATCTCAATGGACCCTATCTCCTGATCTACTCTGCCTGTGTTTCTCTCTGTTAGTATTTCGAGGCTCTCTATACTAGAGATTACAGCCAATCTTCTCTGCCTTATTTCTGCTATTCTATTTTTCTGCCATTGGTTGTCTATTTTTCTGTTCCACTCGACTGTCTGCCCCGTTCACTGAGGCCTCTCTGCCACTGTTCCTGAAATGCTCGTATTCTTTGTCGGTCTGGTTGTAGATGGCTGGAATTCTGTATGCTTCATATGTCTGCATATCATTTCCTTTTTCTATGTTTCGGAAGTTTTCCTTAATTTCTGTGAATAGCCTTTGCAATTCTTCTGTTTTGACTCCTGTTTCTTCATTCACATGCTTTATTCTTAAGTTATAGATCCTCTTGTCATCCTCTAGCCTTTATATGGTTACTGCCTGCTCCCTTGTTATTTTTAAGAGATCTTCCCTTTCATGACCCCACATTGCAAGCCTATGTTCAATTTTTGATAGTCTATCTTTAGTTTCTTTCAAGCAGTTTTTCCAACTTTCTATAGTCTTTAGTTTGCTGGTAATCTCTTTGAATCTGCTTCATGAATTCTAGGGTTTTTTTTATATTCCTCATTGTACGCTTCTCTCCTGTGTTCTTCCATTCTTCTGTCTATGTGGTCTTGGGAGATGTCCAGCCTTTCTTTTATTAATCTACTTATCTCTTGTTTAATGTGAATTAATATTTCAGTTTTGATCTTGTTTAGAGGTCCAGAAGATATCTCTTTATGTCCACTGACGCTGTATTTGATGTTGCATGTTTGCTGCCCTCAATCTCTTTTATATTTACCTCTCCTGGATCAATATTCTCAGCGTTGGGGCCCGGGGACTTTTTCTTATTTCTCTCTCTCCTCATGTTTTTGGTTCCTTCCACACAAATGTACAGTATAATTCCCAGCCCCTTCTTTTGTTGGTTAGGGTTCTTCTGGAGCATGCAGGCTAGCAGCTTCTGCCCTCTGCTGTCCACTATCAGAGAGTGAAGTCCAAGCAAGGGCAGTATACGCTAGCTCCTCCCCTCTGAGCCAGTCAACCTGCCTCAGTGTGTGCTGCTCAGGGAATTAATAATTGGTTTGGGAGGACCCACTGGATCCTGGCCAGGGACGCGGCCCAGTTCAGGCAGATCCCAGCCATCCGCGAGGGGGAGCAAGCAACTGAAGCCGCTTCCTTACAGAGTTAGGACCTTCTTGCCCAACTCCAATATGTCATCCAGTTGGTTGCCCCTTTCCTGCGGGAGGGGCTCATTCCCATCACTCACTGAGTGTTGATGCTGGTCCCTGAGAGCTGCTGGGCTACCCACCCTCTGACCTCAGCGCAGCTGCAGCATAAATTCATGGTGCTTCTGAGGGGGTCGAGTGCAGGGCCTGTTCCAGGCGAGAGACGCGCAGGGCTGTTAAGCTTCAGGCTCGGGGTCGCTCAAGCCAGTTGCTTCGGCGCGGGTTCAGTCGTTCAGGTCAATCTCAGGCATTAATTCAGGCAGCTCGGTGAGAGTGCCGTGCTCGCTGATCTTAGCTTTTTTAATGGTAGCCCTAGAACCTCATTATCAAGTAGTTTCTTTGACTTTAATTTCTTCCTGGGTTGAGAGAATCCATCTCCCTCTGTTGGGGTCTCTCCAGGATGTTCTGTTCTGGCATTGGAGCTGTCTCTTTCAGAGAGGCTTCATCTCCTGCTACCTATAGGTCCACCATCTATACTCCCCCCCATCAGACTAAGGCAATTTAGTGGGACCATGTCTAAAAAAATAAAAGGTGTTGGGATGTAGCTCAGTGGGGTAGAATGGTTCCTGTGTTTGATCATCAGTCGTGCGTGCGTGCGCGCACGCACATACAGCTCCAGTTGCTGGTTATTCCCAGATATTTAAAAAGGTGAAGAATCATTCTGTTCTTGAGTTCTTAACCTTATAAATATAGCCATGTTTACTTATGTTATCTTTTAAACAATGAATTTTACGTTCTTCTTAAAAACTAAATACATGCAGGATATATTTAAGGAGGAGTACAATATACATAGTGGAATTATACAGTGAAGCAAATTACCATTCAATTATGAACACTAATATTTGTATAAAATGATTTTTGTACTGTACCTTAGAGCTCTACATTTACTCATGCTAACTGCAAGTTTGTAACCCTTGATCTACTTCTGCACATTATGACCCCCACCCTTTCTCTTCTCCCGGTAACCACCATTCTACTTTGTTGTTTTGTATTTGACCACCTCTTCCCAGAGAAAAAGTATACATGAGAGATCATTTAGCACATTAATTTTTTTTGTCTAATTTCACTTATAGCATCCATCAGGTTTGTTCATGTCACAAATGGCAGACTACCTTTTAAAGGCTAAGCAGTACTTCATTATATATGAGATTAGTATGTATACAGTTTACAGTTTCCTGATTCTTCCATCAGTGAATACTTCATTTGTTTTTCTATGTTGGTTGTTACAAATAATGCTTCAGTGAACATGTAAACAGAGACATCTTTACTAGGTTTTTAAGTTTTCTTTGGGAATACCCTAAGCAGAGGAGTTGCTGAGTCATATATATGGTAGTTACACTTTAGATGGTTTTTTTTAAACTTTTATTTGGAAAATGATAAAACCAAAGGGGGGAAAAACTGAAGAAAATCAATGAAAAATGAATCAGTATAAGTGATACAGCACTTCAAAACCTTATGAAACCAACAAAAGCTACCATAATGCCTTTTGTTGTTTTCAAAATAGCTGTAGATAATTTTGGACATAGTAAAAATCAAACAGATCAGAATAGAATAGAAACAATAAAGCCAAAACAGTGAATGTAATAAAGGACTTCAAAACAGACCACTAGTAAATAAAAATGGCCACCACAGTATGTCTTGTTGTCTTTCAAATAGCTGCTCATGCCCTCAGATTTTACATAATGAAGCAAAACAAAAGAAAATAAAACCCAACCCAACAAAACAATGAAGGTGATATGGTTTGCCTGTGGTGGATTGCTTCCTGATGAGGCCTCCATTCCCACTCCCCCACCCCACCCCTTGGCAGTCCAGGAATGGTTTAGAATCTCTCAGAGAGGCTTGGGGTAGCTGTCCCCACTTCGCTGCAATGAGCCTATCTTCTTGCTTTCCAGGGGCAATCTCCTCCTGGTGAGAGCCCTGGTTCTCTCCCCACCCAGCCCGCGAATGTCCAGGACTCACAGAGAGAGGCTTGGGTCTGGCTGTCCCCACCCAGGCAACAGCTGACCTACAGTGCTGCTTTCCAAGGGAGGATCACCGGCTGGTGAGGCCCCTGGTCTGTCCCCACCCACCCTGCCATTCCCAGAATGGTGCAGACTTTCAATTTGAATGTTTTCCATAATTTTTCTTTTCGTGGGGGGTACTGGGTATTGAACTCATGACCTTGTGCTTGCAAGGCAGATGCTTATGCTGCTGAACTAAGTCCTTGGCCTTTTCTGTCTTTTTGAGACAAGTTCTCACTATGCAGTACAGGCTGACATTGCTCATTTAGTAGCCCAGGCTGGTTTTGAATTTGCAGTGATCCTCCTGCCTCAGCCTCCCAAATGCTAGGATTACAGGCATGTGGTACCACTCCCAGCGTGTTTTCCATATTTTCAATAGTGGTTCTACCAATTTATAGTCCCACAAACAGTACCCAGTTCTCTTCTCTCCCTGTCTTCATCTTGCCATGTCTGTCATCTTTATTGTCACACTAACAAGTGTGTAACTCATTGTGTGAGTTTGTGTTTTCTTGCTCCTGGTAGTGTTGAGTACCTTTTCATATACCCATTGTCTTTGGCAAAAATGTCTATTCAGAGAGTTAACCTGTTTTTTAATTTGGTTACTTGGCTTTTCCTGTTGAGTTCTTTAGCTTCAATATTAACCCTTGTCAAACATGGTTTTGCAATTATTTTCAGTTCTAGGTTGCCTTTTACTTGTTTCCTTTGCTGTGATAAAACATTTTAATTTTAGGTATCTTGTTTATTTTTGCTTTTTGTTGCCTCAGTTTTTGGTATGATAATAAAAAAAATCTTTGCTGAGGAAGGCCAGTATCAATAAATTCCCTCACTTCTGTTTACGAAATGCCCTCCTGACCCTTTAACCTTTTTTATTTTTATTTTCTTTTTTTTTTTATTTTAATTTTTAAAAGCAAAACAACGAAGGACAGAAATAATACAGAATTTCAAAAAATAGGAAATTAACACTAATAATTTGCATATTGTCATCTTAGAAGTAATTGTTCAGGTTACAAGATTTAGGCATGAAAAAATGAGCTAACAATGAAAGCACGAACTGTTCTTTTTTAAAAATTTTATGTTATAGAGGATAAAATTAAACAGAACAAAACAGAACACAAGAAAGCAATGTAAGAGACATAAATTTCAAAGCAAGACAATCAGAGATCTTCACTATCATAATATTGTCTCTTGTTTTCTTCCAAATAGTTGTCCATATCTTCACAAACAGAGAATGCACACGAAACAGCATAGTATAAAACTGATCCGAACAGAATGATGAAGGCGTTTTAGGTCTTCAAGACTGGACAATAGGGAAGCCAAGAATGGCTGTCATAGTGTCTCTCATTCTCTTCAAAATAGCTGTCTATACCCTCATGTATGTTGAACTTAAACAAAACAAAACAGGACTAAAATCACTCTGAACAAAGAATAGTAGTATTGCTGGATTTCACTTCATGACACTATGGAATCAACACTGTGTACCTTAGTGTGTCTTTTTCTTCAAAGTAGTTGTTCATTTCATTATGGTTTATATAATCAGTTCTCATAAGCTGTTTATAGGTTCTACGCATATATGAGTCTCTACATATATTTCTATCCTTTCTGTATTAGAGGGAAAAACAAAATATAGCAAGACAAAACAAAACCAATTCCTATGAGAGCATGAAACCAAAAAGTCATATAAAACCACAGTACAAGGTGATCTATAATGGTTACTGTATTATCTCTTGTTGTCTTCAATAGAATTGTTCATAGCATCAGGCATATTGAATATAGCAGTACATAATAACATTAATAAAAACAAAACATTGTAGACAATGTAAAACTTCAAAAGCAGGTAATAATCCAACCAGAGTGGGTATCCTAGTGAATCTTTTCATCTTCACTGTAGTTGCCTATAGTCTCAGATTTGATACTATCAATCATAACAGATTGAATAAAATCTGTCAATACAAAACAGCAATCTAACAAACCTGATTCAATTAAGATCAGTCATGGTAAAACAGTGTAAGTTATACAGGGCTTCAGATTAAGTTAATATGAAATTAAGAATGATTACTGTACTATATCCTGCTATTTTCGGGGTAGCTGTCTGTGCCCTCAAATCTAGTACACGTAGACAAACCCAACAGAATATAATCCATCTAAACAGAGCAGTGTGAGTAATGTGGGTTTTAGATCCATCAATAACAATAACAATATCCTCTGCCTTTTTTTGGACTATTCCTCCCCTTTCACTCCCACAGGGTACACTGCGCATTTTGGATCTCACCAAACCCCTCAGTTTTTAGATTAGGGGGGGGCAACCTGCTATTTACCTAAGAGGGTTCTGAACCTTCTCACTCCTGGACTTGATCTCAAGTTATAGTCTTTTACCTACAAAAGCCTCAAGAATTTCCTTTGTTATAGCTGAGTAGTTCTCTACTGCACTTAAGTATCCTGTCTTTCCAACCTATCTGCAGGTGCTGGTTGAGTTGCCCTCATTTCTCTCTGGTTCCCTGTCACATAGAACATTGTTTTCTCATATTTGATTTTCAGCCCATAAACCCTTTTTCAGGTTAATTATATTTCCTATATAGAGCATCTCTGTGGATCTTACCTCCTGATCTACTCTGCCTGTGTTTTTTTTTTTAAATGTATCAAGCCCATCTATGTTACAGATTATAGCCAACATTCTCTGCCTCCTTTCTGCTATCCTGTTTTTCTGCCAATAGGTGTCTACGTTTCTCCTTCATTCCGCTGTCTGCCCCATTTATTGAGGCCTCTCTGCCACTGTTCCTGAAATCCTAGTATTTTCTCTCTCTCTAGAATGTCCTTCAGTATTCTCTGTAGGGTTAGATTGATGGTCACAAATTCCCCCAGTCCCTCTTTGTCATGGAAGCATCTTGTTTCTCCATTAATTTCTAGAGACAGTTTTGCAGTATACATCAATCTGGGCTGGAGGTTATTTTCTGTCATGGCTTGGATTACTTCACTCCAAGCTGTTCTTGATTTGATGGTCTGTGTCAGAAGTCTGCCATGATTTTGATGGGTTTTCCTTTATAGATGATCTGTTTCTTTTCTCTGGCTTTTAATATTCTGTTCTTATATTGAATTTCTGGGATCTTATTATATGTCTGAGGTGTAGCTCTGTTTGGGTTGTAGGTGGCTGGAGTTCTGTATACTTCATACATCTGAATATCATTTCCTTTTTTTACACTTGGGAACTTTTCCTTAATAATTTCTGTGAATAGCCTTTGCAATTCCTTTGTTTTGACACCTTCATTCACATGTTTTATTCTTACGTTATAGATCTTCTTGTTGTCTTCTAGCCTTTTGTATTGTTACTGCCTGTTTCCTTGTTATTTTTAACAGATCTTTCCTTCATGATCACACATTGCAAACCTGCCTTCAAGTTTTTATAGTCTGTCCTTAGTTTCTTTCAAGCAGTTTTGCCAGCTTTCAACGGAATTTTTAGTTTCCTGGTAATCTCTTTAAATCTGCTTCATGTATTCTAGGTTTTGATTATATTCGCCATTGAACGTTTCTCTCCTTTTATGTTCCTCCATTCTTCCATCTGTGTCTTCTTAAGAGGTGCTTAGCATTTCTTTTATTTATCTACTTATATCTTCCTTAACTTGAATTAGTATTTCAGTTTTGAGCTCATCTATGAGGTCCTGAAGATGTCTCTTTATGTCCACTGATGCTGTGTTTGATGTTGCATGTTTGCTGCTCTCCATCTCTTTTGTATTTACCTCTCCTGTATCAGTATTCTCATGGTTGGGGGCTGGAGGCCTTTTCTTATTTCTTTCTCTTGTCATGTTTTTGGTTTCTTCCATGTAAGGGTACAGTGGAGTTCCCAGCCCCTTTGCTTGTTGGTTACAGTTCCTCTGAAGCGCGCTGGCTCGGGGTTTCTGCCCTCTTCAGTTTACTGTTGGTTACTGAGGTGCAGGCAGTGCAGGGAATGTTGGCCCCTCCCCTCTGGGCCAGTCAACCTTTGGGGGCCTTCACTGAGTTAGTGTGTGCTGACTTATTGGGTCCTGGGCCGGGGTGTGACCCCGCCAGGCAGATCCCACCAATCTGCTCTGGGAGGAGAGCAACCAACTAGAGGCACTGCTTTTCCTAGGTCAGACCTGTCCTGCCCGACTCCAACATGTAGTCCCTGTGGTTGCTCATTTCCCCTGGGAGAGTCTTATTCCCAGCACTCACTGCGGGTTAATGCAGGACCCTCACTGGCTCCGTTCTCTGTTGGGCTCTCCAACATCTGACTTAAGCACGGCTGCTGTGCGATTTCGTGGCGGCTCTGGGCAAGGCGCGCAGGAGCGGCTCAAGCCAGTCGCAGCGGGGGGCGTGAGTTCGGGTGTGCAGGCTAGTCCAGGCGGCTCGAATTCAGGGGGCTCGGCGAGAGCCCTGTGAGCACTAGTCTTAATTTCTCTAATGGTAACTCCGGGACTTCCTGGTTGGGGGGGGCGGTTCCTGGACAGGTTTGAGGAGCCGCGCTGCCTATTTCCCCTCCAGCGCCTGGAGGCGCCCTTTAGCCCCAACAACCCACCTCTTGGTTCTGCTTTTCTAAAACCCACGGGTCCTCAGGCCCACCGGCCTCGCCGGACCCCAGGCCTTCTTTCTCCTTCCCCTCCCCCACCTTGCAACTTTAGTCTCAAAGACCCGCAGGCTGGAGGAGGGAGGATTCCATCTGCTCCGGCTCTCCAGGGAACCAGGGCCCAGTTCCTTCCTGGCCTTTAGGGCCCGTCAAAGTGGGCAACGGTGGACCTCTTTTACAACTAGGGGAGGGGCAGTGAGAGGGGAGATCACAGAGCAACTGAAAGCTGGGGCTTTCATAGGTCTGATGGAGAGGATTCACTCCCTGAAGTCAAGGAATGGCGAGGAGACAATTCTCCCACAGCCCTCCACCCCGCTGGTCCCTTTCACACTCGGCCCGTCCTTCTTCTAGCTCCGCCCCTGCCATCTTGGGGAGGAGCTTGGCTGATTTGCCACCTTTGCTGCAAGCTAGGAAGCTGAGGAAGGCTGTCTTTTCAGGTGTTTAGCCTCAGCTCTTGCTGTTCCAAGTCCAAGCTGGAACAATGACTAGAAAACAGCCTGCCCTTAAGGCTAGTCCCTCCATGGAAAACCCCATAGAGGCGGGGCTTTGATCCTTCTGGACGCTGAGCCAACCTTCACGGTTGGTTATCCGTTATTGGGAAAGCTGCTCCTCCATTCTGACTGCAGGCACTCACATTGCTTTTCATATCCACTTCTGGGGGTCTCTTAATTCTCTGAGAGGTCTCTGTTTGCAGAGTCCAGGCAGCTTCTGGTCCCAAAGTGTGCGTCAGGATAACCTAGGTCCACCAGCTGCTTGCCCAGCAGAGCAGCAGGATTGGCTGCAGGTTTCCAGCCCAACTTAGCACTGTTGGTGCCAATTTTAGTCTCTGCCTCTATTTCGGGCTCCACTGCTTCCGGGACTTCCTGTTTGATGAGCTCTTTTCCCTTCAATTTCTTCCTGGGTCAAGAGAATCCATCTCCCTCCTTCTGGACCTATCTAGGGTGTTTTATTTTGGCATCTGAGCTGTCTGTCTTAGAGAGGCTCCATATCTTGCTCCTTACCAGTACACCATCTTTGGCTCCTCCCAAACTGTAATTTTTCATGAGCTAAAAGAGATTAGTAGTATAGTTATCTATCGTGTGTGTGTGTGTGTGTGTGTATTAAATAGGTAAACAGGCAACTTGAAACCATACTCATAAGCGAAATAAATCAGACTCATGTTTGTAAATATCATCCTGTCTCCTTGGTGTTAAAAAAAAAATCTGAAAGAGTAATAATATCCAAAATGTACAGTAGATATTGTGATAATGAAAGGGAAAGAGTGCTCAAAATGAAAGTACTTTTTTTTAAAATTTGAGACAGATTTTCACAGTTGCCCCTGCTGGATTCTACCTTTTCCTTCTTCTGCCTCAGGCACACACAGTGCTGGGATTACAGGTGTATGCTACCAGGCCCAGCTAGCACATTGCTTTAATGAATGATTATTTATGTTCTGTATTAGTAATACATAGGAGAATGAAACGCTTGACTTACTGTGTCCGTGTTCATGTTCTCTAGAATCAAAGAATGAATTTTAGGAACAACAGAGGGTGAAGAGTAGAATATATTTATTGAGAGAACACTTCTGTCTGGAGAGAGACAGAAGGGGGGCCCAAGTGGGTTGCCCCAGACTCTGTCTTTTCCAGGGACTTTTATAGAGTAAACCCCTGGGTTCAAGGTGGGGGAAGACTGGGAGCTCACAAGGCAGATAGGCATAAGGTGGGACATAATTATAGTTAGCCAATAAGATCAAGAGTTTAGGTAAAATTGATTACATTACGGACAAATGGGAAAGCAAGTCACGAAGTGGGCATTCTTACAGAGCAATGACTTTCCTAGGGGGATGGGAACTATTTAGGGTATCAATCCTCAGGATATGGCTGCATTTATATGGTCTTTTGTCTTGAGGCCTGGACCACAGTAGGAAGTGTCAGCTTCCCTGGCAGTTTCCAGGTGTCAGCACTGGCTCTATTGAGGACCCAGTTCTGTCTCACTGCCTACAATGTTTTTGACTAACTCAGTTGCCTGCTACATTAGGCTTTAAGGCACTCAAAATTATCTAAGTATGTGTTAGGGTTTTTGTCAAGTGTAATGGTTTACATTTTAGATGGATGGTACATCTGATTGGCAGTAAGAGAACTCGTTTTATCTGTATATTGAATGAAAATAAAATACAAAATAGAATTTTATTACAGTATATGACTCTTTAGTACTACTTTTAGACCTGCAACTTAATTAAGAAATAATTACTTGGTGTCTAAGTTATAAAATCTTACCCTAAAAGAAAGAAATCATTTAAAACAGAACCTGAAGGACAAAGAAGTATTTACATCCAAGTGATTTGCCTCGTTCCTTTTTAACTAAAGCTGATTTCCTTCTAAGGAAGTACTCACATTATTTTTTCTGAGCAAGATAGCTTAATGTTGTTCAATTTCCACACATTAGAGACACGATATGAAGTACTAAATTAGTAGTGTGTCTGAGGGAAAAAACTAAGAACTAGGCAGTGCCTCTTTCCAGCATGAAAAGAGGCATCAGCATAGTGACTGAGGACACAGGTTAGTGAAAAGGATTGGGAGAGGCACAAGGATTGGGAGAGGCTGGCAGCCAGAGAGGTGAAATGCTGAGGGCCAACAGAGAGGTACTAAGGACAGACAGTACCCTCTGAGCCCCAGTTACATTGGTCAGACAATGAATGGATTAAGTAATAGAAAAATGCATTGAAAGTAACAGCAACCAAATTTCTAGAGAACATACTTAGAAAGAAGTAAGAGTTGCAAAGGCCCTAAGGTGTGTTAAATTGGAATTGGCAGCATTAAATGTGAGCGAGAATTTGTTTTATGCACATATGTGTGCCAATGTAGAAATAGTTGTAGGTATATATGTATACATCTGTATGCTTGTGTACTATATCCTGTGTGTCGGGACACACCATTCATGGGATGTTGTTGACAGTTCTTTTACACGTCTTATCAAAAGTATCAATCACTTCCCCTTTGAAAGATAGCCTACAGAATTGTTGGTCTTAAAATCTTTAAAGTCCATCAAAGAGAGAAAATGACTAGAGAAACTAAGAGACATGGCAGCTTTGATTCCTTAATAGCATGATGGAGCAGAGACAATACTAGGATGATTAGCATTTGATTGATATCGTTGGATACTAGTGTGTAGTAGCACAGTTGTCTTCTGAATTTGAATTTACTGATTGTGTTAGAAGATCTTTGCTAGGTAGTATTTACAGTGACATGTTTATGCGAGATAGGACTTCGTGTATGCATCTTCCTCTCAAAAGGTTTAGGCAAAGATCAGTAATAACTTGTGTTGTGTGTAGGAGCAGTTGTGTAGATTTGACATAAAGTTGGTACAAATGGGGAATTTTTTTTAAATTTTATTTTAAAAGAGGACAGAACCAAGCACATCAGAATAGAACAAGGTAAGCAACACAGCACTTCGCAACAAGACAACCGGATATTCACAGTAGCTACCATAATGCCTCTTTTCTTTGAAATAGTTGAGCATACCTTCACACATAATAATATAAAACATAACAAAATAGTATAAAATCATTCAACAGCTTGAAAGTATTACAGGACATTCAAAACCAAGTAACAGAAAACGAATAATGGCTAGTATAATATTTCATCTTTAATAAAAAATTTGTTTATACTATCACACATTAAAATCCAATAGGACACAACATGATAGAACCAGTGGAAATAGAAGAATGAAAGCAAGCAAGATGATATTAAATCAGCAATGGCTGCTATAATGTTTTGTTTTCTTCAAAACATACCATGAAACATACCATGGTTCATACCATCACACATAATAAAATCAAACAGAACAGAATAAAACCATTCCAACCAATGAATGGAAAACATAAGACTTCAAAGAAATGTAATGGGGAACCATGATTACCATAAAATATTATATACTCTTAGCATTTCTTTTTTTTTTTTTAATTTTAAAGGTGGTAAAATTAAACACAACAAAACAGAACAGAATGGGACATAAGAAAGCATAAATTTCAAAGCTAGACAACCAGCAATCTTCACTATCTGTCTTATTGTTCTTGTTTTCTTTCAAATGGTTGACCATATCTTTGCATAAAGGGAGTTCGTACTAAATAACATAGCCAATCTTTTCACAAGATGTGTAGTTCACTGGCTCCCACTTGCTAAGCAGAGTGGGGGGGTCATGGGACGGGGGACAGGACCACATGAGATGTTTGATGCTCAGCCTGCGCGCCAGATAGGGGAGGAGTTCCTTGTTCTTCCGGCACCCCGAGTCAACTGTATGGTGCAGGTCCCAATGCGCCAGGGTCTCTCTCCTTCAGGGCTCCAAAAGTCTGCGACACTCACAGCCACCCCCCAGAGAGGGAAGGAGCTCCTTGTTCTCCCGGCACCCCGAGTCAACCACATGGTGCAGGTCCCGACGCACCAGGATACCTCTCCTGCAGGCTGCCGAAAGTCTGCCACACTCACAGCCGCACCCCAGAGAGGGGAGGAGCTCTTTGTTCTCCTGGCACCCTGAGTCAACTGCATGGTGCAGGTCCCGAGGCGCTTACCATTTCTTATTTTTTTTTTTTTATTTAAAAGAGAATAAAACAAAAGGGGGCAGTACAGAGCAGATCAGAAGAGGACAGCATAGGCAACACAGTACTTTACATTAAGTCAATTGGACATCAACAGTATCTAACGCCATATCTCTTACTCTGCTATAGTTGACGCTTACCATTTCTTAACTAGGGAGATTATACGGCATTTATACATGTGAGTTTAATTTATTTCACTTAGGAGTATGATCTCAAGTTGCATCCATTTATAAATATCTCAATATCTCAATATGATCATTCCACATCTTTTTTTATCCATTCCTCAGTTGATGGGCACTTAGGTTGTTTCCAAGATCTGGCTATTACGAATTGTGCTGCTATAAACATGGGTGCACATATATCACTGTGGTATGATGTTTTCAGTTCTTCTGGGAATATGCCTAGAAGTGGAATAGCTGGGTCAAATGGAACTTCCAATCCCAGCTTTTTGAGGAACCTCCAGAATGACCTCCACAGTGGTTGCACCAGTCTACACTCCCACTAGCAGTGCAGAAAAGTACCTTTTTCCCCTGCAGCCTCTCCAGCATTTGTTGTTGGTATTTTTCTTTATCCTGGCCATTCTTTCTGGAATGAGATGGAATCTCAGTATGGTTTTAATTTGCATTTCCCTAATGATGCTGAACATTTTTTCATGTATTTATTTGCCAACAAATGGAATTTTGATCAAGGGAATATGGGTGTTCTAGCAATTTTTCTACAATTTGAAGTAATTTTGAAATATTAGAAGGCTTTTGTCAAAAGGATGAAGACAGGTATTGGAAATGTGGAGAAAAGGAAACCCTCATACATTGCTGGTGACAATGTAAATTAGTATAGCCTTTATTGAAAGAGATATAAATGTCCTCAAAAAATTAAAAACAGAACTGACACATGCTCCTTCAGTCCTATTACTGGGTATAGATCCAAAGGAAATGGAATTAGTGTGTCTTAGAGATACCTGCATTCCCAAGTTTATAGAAATGGTATTCATAGGGAGTTTCCAAAGATGGCGGACTGGTAGGTAGCAAGAGAGAGATCCTCTCTGAGAGAGACAGCTTAAATGCCAGAATTTAACACCCTGGAGAGACCCAAACAGAGACATGGACTCTTTCAACCCAGGAAGAAACTAAAGTTAAAAAAACCGCTCAAATATGAAGTCCCGGGGCTACCATTAGTGAAGCTAAAATCATCAAACACAGTGCCCTCCTCAAGCCGCCTGAATTCCAGCCTGAGAGCGACCTGACCGACCGAACTGTGCCGATGCGACTGGCTTGAGCGGCCAGAGTGTGGAGCTGAACATCTCTGCGTGCAGCTCACCCAGACCTGGCCCTGCACACGACCCACCCAGAGCACCATGAATTTGTGCCGCAGCTGTGCTGAAGTCGGCGGTCTGGGAGCCCAGCAGTTCTCAGGGACCGGCATCAACACGCGGTGAGTGATGGGAATAAGACCCTCCCACAGGAAAGGGGAAACCAACTGGAAGACATGTTGGATTTGGGCAGGACAGCCTTAACTCCATAAGGAAGTAGCTTCAGTTGGTTGCCCCCCTCATCCAGCAGATTGGTGGAATCTGCTTGGATTGGGCCGTGCCCCTGGCCGGGACCCAGTGGGTTGCTATAAACCAATTCCCTGAGCACAGCTGCACACTGACTCAGTGAAGGCCTACAAAGGTTGACTGGCCCAGAGGGGAGGAGCCAGCGCACACTGTGCTTGCTTGAACTTCACTCTCTGATAGCAGCCGGCAGAGGGCGGAAGCCCCTAGCCTGCATGCTCCAGAGCAGCCTTAACCAACAAGAAAAGGGGCTGGGAATTACACTGTACACTTGTATGGAAGGAACCAAAAACATGACGAAAGGGAGAAATAAGAAAAAAAAAACCCAGCCCCCAACCATGAGAACATTGATCCAGGAGAGGTAAATACAAAAGAGATTGAGGGCAGCAAACATGCAACATCAAACACAGCGTTAGCGGACATAAAGAGATATCTTCAGGACCTCATAAGCGAGATCAAAACTGAAATATTAATTCAAATTAAAGAAGAGATAAGTAATTAATAAAAGAAAGGCTGGGCACCTCTCAAGAAGACACAGACAGAAGAATGGAGGAACACAAAAGGAGAGAAAAATTTAATGAAGAATACAGAAAAAACCTAGAATTCATGAAGCAGATTCAAAGAGATTATCAGGAAACTAAAGACTCCATAGAAAGCTGGCAAAACTGCTTGAAAGAAACCAAAGATAAGACTATCAAAAATTGAACACAGGCTTGCAATGTGTGATCATGAAAGGGAAGATCTCTTAAAAAATAACAAGGCAGCAGGCAGTAACAATTGGAAGGCTAGAGAACAACAAGAGGATTTATAACTTAAGAATAAAGCATATGAATGAAGAAGCAGGAGTCAAAACAGAGGAATTACAAAGGCTATTCACAGAAATCATTAAGGAAAATTTCCCAAGCATAGAAAAAGGAAATGATGTGCAGATGTATGAAGCATACAGAACTCCAGCCACCTACAGCCAAAACAGAGCTACACCCAGACACATAATAATCAAGATCCCAGAAATTCAATATAAGAACAGAACATTAAAAGCCATCAGAGAAAAGAAACAGATCACCTATAAAGGAAAACCCATCAAAATCACGGCAGACTTCTCGACACAGACCATCAGGTCAAGAAGAGCTTGGAGTGAAGTAATTCAAGCCCTGAAGGAGAACAACTTCCAGCCCAGATTGATGTATCCTGCAAATCTCTTTCTAGAAATTAATGGAGAAACAAGATGCTTCCATGACAAAGAGGAACTAGGAGAATTTGTGACCACCAATCCAACCCTACAAAAAATACTGAAGGACATTTTAGAGAGAGAGAGAGAGAGAGAGAACAAGAATACGAGCATTTTGGGAACAGTGGCAGAGAGGCCTCAGTGAACAGGGCAGACAGTCGAGTGGAACAGAAAAATAGAAAACCAATGGCAAAATACAGAATAGCAGAAATAAGGCAGAGAAGATTGGTTGTAATATCTAGTATAGATGGCCTTGAAACATTAACAGAGAGAAACACAGGCAGAGTAGATCAGGCGATAGGGTCCATTGAGATGCTCTATATAGGGAGGCAGTGGGACCCAAAACAAGCAGTGCACCCCATGGGAGTGAAAGGGGAGGAATTGTCTAAAATAGGAAGGCAGAGGCTATTGTTAATTGGGTAACAAGATTTAAAATTTACATTATTCTCACCACTCTGCTTGGATGGATTGCGTGCTGTTCCAGTTTGTCTACTTACGCTAGACGTGAGGACATGGTCAGCTATCCCAAAAATAAGAGGACATATTATGGTAATCATCCCTAATTTTCCTATCAACTTAATCTGAAGCCCTGTATAATTTATACTGTCTTATTATGACTGATCTTACTTGAATCTGGTTTGTTAGATTGCTACTTTATATTGACTGATTTTATTTAAATGTTATGATGGATAGCATCAAGTCTAAGAGTATAGGCAACTACACTGAAGATGACAAGATTCACTAAGATACCCACTCTGGTTTGATTATTACTTGCTTTTGAAGTCGTATAATGTCTCCAATGCTTTGTTTTTATTAATGTTGTTATCTACTGCTGAGACATCATGGTAACCATTGTAGATCACCTTGTATTGTGGTTATATATGACTTTTTTGCTTCATGCTTTTCTAGGAATTGTTTTGTTTTATCTTGCTTTGTTTTGTTTTTACCTCTAATACAGAAAGGATAGATATACATGTAGAGACTCATACATGTGTAGAACTTATAAACAGCTTACAAGAACCAACTATATAACACATGTTGCAATGAACAACTACTTTGAAGAAAAAGAGACACTACAGTACCCAGTGCTGATTCCATAATGTCATGATGTGAAATCCAGTAAAACTATCATTCTTTGTTTAAAGTGATTTTAGCTTGTTTTGTTTTGTTTAAGTTCAACACACATGAAGGTATGGACAGCTGTTTTGAGGAGAATGAGAGACACTATGACAAACATTCTCAGCTTCCCTATTGTCTAGTCTTGAAGACCTGAAATGCCCTCCTCGTCCTGCTCAAATCAATTCCATACTATTTTGTTTCATGTGAATTCCCTGTATGTGACAATATGGACAACTATTTGGAAGAAACAAGAGTCAGTACAATAGAGAGTGAATATCTCCAATTGTATAGTTTTGAAATTTATGTCCCTTACATTGCTTTATTGTGATCCACTTTGTTCTGTTTTGTTGTGTTTAATTTTACTCTTTTGATATAATTGCATGTATATTTGAGTGAGTAAGATGTAGGACCATATTGCTGGTTTTTTTGTCAGATCGTGGAACAGAGCTGTTAACAGACTCACTGTTTGAATGTCTACTTTACATGTTTTAACTTTGTATTTTGAACAACTATTTCCAAGAAGTCAGTATGCAGTTTGTCAATTAATAATCTCTTAGGGTTTTTTGTTGTTCTTTTTCTTTTTTCCTTGGAATTCAGTATTGTTGCTACCCTTTATTTTGTTTTGTTTTGTTTTGTTTTGTTTTTCTTCTCTTTAAATAAAATTTTAAAAAAAGAAAGAAATGCTATTCGTAATAACCAAGATATGGAAGCAACTCAAACATCTGTCAGCAGATGAATGAATAAAGGAAGTGCAGTGTATAGCTACAGTGAAAGAAATCCTGTTAGTACTCCATACCAGATTGGAAAATTACAAAGCATAAAAGGTTTCTTTGGCCTGTGGTTCTTCAGACTGAAGAATGGGCTTCATTGGTTACTGGTGGGGTCTCTGCTTCAGTGTTTAGGGCAGCAGCAAGCATCACTAGGCAAGGGACAGCACCACACTGGTTGTCTCTACACACCTGCTCTTGTGGTGAGCCGTTAGTCCTTGGGGTGTAATCACCTCTCCTGTTTCCCACCTGCTAGTACCCCACCACTGTGAGTTTGGGCGGGGATCTTAGACTGAAGCATCCTGTCAGTCATGACAGTATGAGGAACCTGGAGAGCATTGTGCTGTGTGAAGTAAGCTGGCACAGAAAGACAGAGATTGCCCGATCGCACTCAAATGTACAAAACTGAAGTCATAGGAGCAGAGAATAGAATGGTGGTTAACAGGCAGGGAGTGTGTGGGAGATGTTGATCTAAGGGTATAAATTTCACTTAGGAATAACTTTAAGAAAGTCAGTTTAGTATATAACATATTCAACTATGATTAATTACAATGTATATATTCTTAAAAATTGCTGAGAGCAGATTTTAAGTGTTCTCACCCAAATATAAATATGTGAGGTAATGAACATTAATTAGCTCGATGTCACCATTCCATAATATACATATTTCATTAAACATTTTGCATTATAAATGTACACAAGTTTTGTGAATTAAAAACTAAACATAATGACTAAATTGTAGGAAATGATAAAATCATGAAGCTATTTACAAATGAAAATTCTTAGAGTAATTCTTTTGCTTAACACACTATTAGCTTTTCTTGTTGTCAGGATTGTTAGTGGATGCCAAACCCTGGGTCACACAGTCTCTCTCCTTTATCTCTACACAACTTATTTGTAGCCAGAATTTATTATAGTTGTTTGAGATAATGTTGCATTGATACAGATTTGCTGCTGAGTGCAGTTACTTATTGAATGCTGCCTTAAAGCAGACAACATTCTGAGTACTGAAGGAACAGTAAGGAAAGTCTTTGCTTTCAGATAACTGTTTTAGCGCAGAGGGATAGACAGCATGAGAAAAGTAAATTAGAGGAGGAATCTGGAAGCATTGGTGTGAGGATGTACTTTCAGGTAGCCGAGAGACCATAGAAAGCAGATGATGTTGACTGATAGCTGGAGGAAGTGAACAAGCAAACTATGCAGCACTCGGAGATGGTTTCCACCAGAGCACGTGCCAAGACTCGGGCGGGAGCTTTTCTGATGTGGTCAGCAAGGAGGCTTGAGGGCTGGGTCAGAGTGAAGTACTGGGGCAGGTTCGGTCTGAGAGGTGGCGGAGGGCAGGTAGAGCAAGCAAGCCTTTCATTATGAGGACTTCAGCTGAGCACCGTGGAGACATGGAAGGGTTTCAGGAGAGGTGTAGCGTGATGAGACTTACATTTTTAACGTAGCCACTCTAGCTGCCGTGTTGAGAATGCAGCATAGATGTTAGAGGGCAGGAATCGGATAAAGGAGATGAGTTAGAGCTTCCTAAACGCAGAGTTGGGAGTGGTAGCTGACATTGTTCAAAGAGTTTATGTCAGGTTATCCATAAACAGTATTTTATTTTATTTTTTTTTTTTTTTCATATACAGTATTTTAAATGTAGAGACAATCGAATTTACTGAGAGGTAGAATGTGTAGATTGTGATTAAATGGGCTAGAGTTAGGACAAAAAATGTAATTTTTTGAAACAGCCTTGAGCTCACTTTGTAGTGCAGATTGGCCTCGAACTCATAATAATCCTCCTGCTTCAGCCTCTCAAGTGCTGGGATGACAGGCGTGAACCACCATGCCCAGCTTTGATGTAACAGGTTTTGCAAAGAACATATAAAATATTTTATATTTTTATAGTCTATAGATGGTTATTTATTGTGTGTTAACATACACACCAGAGACCATTTATTATGCTTGCTTAGTAAAGTTGTTGATACTTCCCTCTGCTTTCTTCTAGATTACATACCGGTTACGGCACCTCCTTCGTGCAAGGTGTGATGCATCCCCAGTGACCAACAACACCATCCAATTTCACTGTGATCCGAGTTTCTGGGCCCAAAATATTATCAATTTAGGTAGGCCATTATGTATATTTTTCCATGGTTGGTTTGTGATGCCTAAACTTAATGATCACGGCAGTTCATTGAAGAGATAGGACCTTCTACCTCTAATCATTTATAGTACTAATTTTAAAGACATGTCATTTTTGCTGTTGTGTCATTAATAACTGTATATGGTAATCCATGTACATGAATATAAACATATACAGTATCATTAAGATAGTATGAAATGTCTTATATTTACTTAACAGTGTAGCAAGATGTAGGTTTTGGTTTTTTCTGCCCGTAGAATCCTATTTAATCATACTGTTAGCACTAGATTTGTCAGATACATTATATCCTGACTGTCATTTAAACAGAAGTTTTGATACTTAGAACATTTTCTGTTAAAATATCACTTCTTATACTTCTCTTGACTTAATTTTCTTTATACCCATTTGTCAGGTACCTGTCAGTTCAATTGCTTTGTCATGTTTAGGGAAGAATATTTTTTTTTTTGACTTTTCATATTAGAGGGAGGATTGATTGATCTACGTAAATTGAAGTACGTAACATATATACAGAAAGAGCTGAGGATTTAGCTCAGTGGCTTAAGCGCCTGCCTGGCAAGTGCGAGGTCGTGAGTTTGATCCCCGGTACCCCCCCCCCAAAATATATATAAATAAATATATATATATAAATAAATAAAAGGACCCAAGTCTAAAGTACTGGAGCTCCTTGACATTTCACAGAGGCCGTCACTTGGTAACATGAAGAGCTGGAATGTCTTTGCAAGCAGTTCAGCATAAAGTTACTGCTTTCGCTCTCTTATTATGCTGTTAGCTGAGTAAAAATAGTCTTTTTGCTTTCTTTTTTAGTGCCTCACAGGGAAACCACACAGCCAAAATTTTAAGAATTCTCTATCAGCTTTGCTTATCAGCAGCCACTGTTGCTTCTGATGATGGGTTTTTGTTTTTGTTTTTGTTTTTTTAAGGTTCATTGACTTTGTATCAGAATCATCAAAGATATTCTCATCCCCAGTCCTAGACTCTGGGGGAAAAAAGTGGGCTGGAGAAAGTGAGTCACTTCTCTAGGAACTAAGTAGAAAAGGAAGAAATGGCCTTAAACAGTATTTTCTGTTCAAGACGAGATAGTCTTTGAAGCAGCGGTAATAGAGACCCCTGCAGGCCAGTTTTGGAAGTCTGTGTGGCCATGCACATACTGATAGCAACTGGAATCATATACACTGGCACCCACAATACTAGAAACAGCTTTAGAAATAGAAGGCATATATATAAAAGCAACTCTTCCTTTCCGCACCCTACTCTACTACTAGTCAGTATATTTCTGTTTATTGAGAACCTATCTCAGTATATTCTTACTCAGTCTATTCCTGTATACCGACAACCTATCATAAGTTACAAATCCACACAAGTAGTCATACGTAGAGATACATTGCTTAAAACATCATGATAGTTTATGTTTAGGAACATTTAAGAATTATTTTTAAAACTGCACACAAAATGAGCATGAGTTTTTAGAAGAGTCTACAGGGAAAAAAAGACAGGATCTCATTACATGAGGCAAAACTCTGATATAATAAAGTTAAATAATATCCTTTCCTATAGGACTTGTGAGAGTTGTCATTTACAGCTTGGTTTATTTGTTTACAATGAGATGTACATTGTAACTGTTCCAAGTTAGAGATAAGTTTCACAATCTTATTTATTCGTGGTTTCTGAGGAACATTTTATAGAAGAGTGCTAGGAAAAATACTGGTGATCTAAATGAATTGGTTAATGATTTAGGACTAAGATCTTCAATCTCTAAACCTTAGGTGCTTTATCATTTAACGTTCTGTTTTACATATACTTTCCTGTCACAGCACGAAACACACAATAACTAGTGAATGATAGCTATGTTTTTAAAGAATGTTCATTAGTAAATTAGAAATATTTGAGTCTCTTCTATTATATATCAGATCAAAGACACCCTTAAACTCTTAATATAGTTGCAAACCAGCCAACATATTGTCTGTCAGAGAATGACTGCATTATAATGTGTAAAAGAAATGCTATGTATATAGGACAAAATTTTTGTCGTATTTTCACCTAAAGAATATATTATGATAGATAACGCACAGATTAGAGTAAGTTATGAAGCCATTTAGATTTTCAAAAATGTAAAATAATGACCCTCCTACCTATTTTAAAATGTGTTACCGTGACTTGTTACTTTTCAGTGAATTAGTAACTTTTTTTAAAAAAATAATTCTCATTTAAAATATCTCATTGGCCAGGCCTAGTGGCACATGCCTGTAATCCAAGCACTCAGGAGACTGAGGCAAGAGGATTGCCATGGTTTGGAGGCCAACCTGGGCTACATAGTGAGTTTAAGGCTTGCCTGAGACATGGCAAGATCTTATCTCAAAAAACTAAAAGCAATTTTTCTCATGGCAAATTTTGAGTAAAATCTATATGAACAAAAGTTCTTCACCATCCTTTAAGAATATAAAGAAGTCCTAAGGACCAAAACATCTCTTCCCCACCCCCGTCTTTGAGACAGGGTCTCGGTAGGCAGTACAGGCTGCTGTCTTAAGCGTGCAACAATCTTGCCTGAGTGTCCTGAGTGCGGGGATTACAGGCGTGCACCACACCCAGCTAGGACCAGAACGTCTTTGTAGTTGAAGTTCAGCAAAAATATCCAAAAATACAGTATTTGGTAGTTACTCTTTTCTCTTCCATTAGGTTCTTTAGTAATCGAGGATAAAGAAAGCCAGCCACAAATGCCTAAGCAGAATCCTGTCGTGGAACAGAATTCACAGCCACCAGGTGGTTTATCTTCAAACCAGTTATCCAAGTTTCCAACCCAGATCAGCCTAGCTCAATTACGACTCCAGCATATGCAGCAACAGGTAATGGCTCAGAGGCAACAGGTGCAACGGAGGCCGGCACCTGTGGGTTTACCAAACCCTAGAATGCAGGGGCCCATCCAGCAGCCTTCCATCTCTCATCAGGTAAATTTGGAAGCAGGCCTATCCTAACTTAGATAATTGTGGTATAATTGTGTTCAACAGCTCTTAAAATAACCAAGACATCCAGACTCCTTTAAATATATGAATTTATAAAAATTTATGACATTAACATCCCTGAATTAACACCTAGTTTTTATCTTTACTCAAAAGAAATTTAATGGTTTATTTTGTAGTTATATCTACTTTCATCTACTGTTCACTGTCTTCAAATTATAGCAAGAGGATAAATGTTTGTATTTCCAAATAACCTATGCCTGTGATTGATGGAAAAAGCTGTGTTGCTACAGTTTCTATATTTGTGTTTCAGAATAACAAGTACTTTAAAAATCTGTTCTCTATGGTAATGCAGCATGTAGAAAAAGCACATTGCATCTTAGAAACTAGGCAAATTGAAGTATGAAATAGGCAAGGGCACAGGTGTAACTCATTAGAATAGTAATATTTTCATACCATTTTTCTGAGCAAATACGCGATCTACTTTTTTTAGTTTTTTTTTTAGTGTGTTTTGGGGTTTTTTGGTTTTTTTGAGACATGGTCCCGCCATGCAGTTCAGTCTGGTCTTGAACTCATTACATAGTCACATTGAACTCCAGCCATCCTCCTGCTTCTGCCTCCCAAGTGCTGGGTTTATAGACATGCTCTACCGTGCCCAGCCTCTTAGTTTTACAAGATACGAAGTATTCTGCTAATTTCCAATCCAAGTTTTGAAGATCAAAGTGTTATATACTTTTATTCAGTCATAAGAGCCTGTTCAGTTTAGATGTGGGCATGTTGAGATTAATAAATGTTTTGGTAAAATATTTAAAGTCTAATTCATATAGATTGTTATTGTCAGATGCTTCTTTCTTAATTTGTATTTTTCCTGTTTCTGCGAATGATTTGACATGATTTAGGTAAATGACAAATGAAGCAGAATGAGTTTAGTAAAACAATCTAAGTATATAAACCTAAGCTAAGAATTCTTATTATACGGGAACAAAATTTAGGTCAGAATTTCTTGGCAACCCAACAAAAAAGATATTGAATCATACAGATGTCATTACACATATCTCATAAAATGAAATATTTTACTTAATTGGGGAAAGAAAATTTATACTAGTGCCAGTCATGGTAGCACACACCTGTAATCCCAGTACTCTGTAGACTGAGGCAGGAAGATCACCATGAGTTTGAGGCCAGCCTGTCCTACATAGCGAGACCCTGTCTCAAAAATGAAGAGGAAAAAAAAGTTATTATTTTTTTTAAGTACTAAGAGAAACTTATGATTCTTCATTTAAAAAGGAATTAAAAATGACATTACTCCCCCCTTCCAGAGTACTGAAAATTAAACCCAGGGAATTTTGAGCTTACAGCCCCTTTTACCTTTTTTTGGAAACAGATTCAGACTGAGCTCAAATTTGTATCCTGCCTCAGCCTCTTCAGTAGCTGGGAGTATAGATGTGTACCATGATTCTAAGCTAAATAGTGTAACACAGATGATTTTTGTCAGACCCCTCAATTCTCAGTGAAGTTGTGGGCATACGTAGATTCTGTTCTGTTAGGCCTTGCTCATGCTAAGTTCATGCTGTGCCCACACCTAGATTCTGATTTTGTTACAGTCATTTATGTAAAACCCTTTGATAAAGTATATGTGGTTCATGAATTTCTAGTTATTTGATCAAGAAAGCAAGTGAAATTCAGGGCATTAGTACCATGCCTATTTAAAACTTTGCTTCAACTCAGATTGGAGCAGGAATCCTGTACCAAGTAATTTACAAGATCTTTGGTGAGTTTTCCATGGGAAGAAAATATTATGCTTTGGATATACCAGGAGCATAGCTAGTAGAATTGAAATTTTAAAAATTGTAGGTAGAATGACATAAACAGAAAAGATTATTAACATTTTTTGGAAGCTAAATGCAGAAATGATAGTGAAAATACCATTGAATGACTGTAATACCTTTTGCATGTATTAATACATGTATTAATATCTTAAGTGTCTTAAGAGACACTATGGTTTTTATTTAATAGTTTATTAACCACAAAAGTGATAACTCCATTACTTCGGATAATTACCTTTTCACTAAATAGGAAGGAACTGAGGCAGTTAATAGATACTATGTGAGCCAGGGGTTTAGCCCAGCAGCGTAAGTGCCTGCTTGGCAAACGCGAGATCATGAGTTCAATCCCTGGTACCAAAAAAAAAAAAAAAGACACCATGTGAAAAGAATTATTCATATAGTTAGTGGCAAAACATTAGTAACTCCTGAGCCTTTAGCCTGCTTTTCTCAGAAATTTGCTTTTGATCTTATTTTTCAGTCCCTAGGACTCTGTGCTATAACTTGTAGACTATACAGCTTCTTTGTTGTAACATGATTTTCCTTCACGACTTGTAGTTCTTACCTTATACTGTCCCTTATAGTGTCCTGTGGCTCCTACACCTTTTATTTGCTCATCTCTTTCATTATGGGCTGTCTTCCAAATACCCACTCCTATGTTTTTCATCCTTTAGTTTGCCTTCTTCTATCAACTTGTACACCACCATGTCCCTCAGTAGTCTTGGTTTTCTTCCAGTTTTCTTGCATGCATGTATAGGGAACTGTCTTCTTGTAAGCAGAGATGTCTATGTGCCTCTTGCTCTGTGGTAGTTTACAAATACTGCACAGTTATTGAAAGGAGTACTTCCAAAAATGACTTGCACTGTAGTTCTCTACTTGTTTTTTCCTCTGAAGCATAACCACATCACCTGCATGGTTCCAAAGTTTGGTAATTATAGAACAGTTATGTGACTGAGGGGTGTGTATTTGATACTGTGTATACTTATCCTATACAGTATACTCCATTATATTCCAGTGGACAGATCTGCTTGTTACAGAATACCATCACATACATCATTTATGCATGGTTCACAGCAGTAGTTCTCACTGTGGTTATGTCTGGCTAAGCTGTAGTTATTTCTTTCTCTCAGGTTTTTTTGTTTTTCTCAGTCCTGGGGATTGAACTCAAGACCTTCACATTGAACTACATGTACATCTCAATCCTTTTTTTGTATATTTTCTTCTGAGGC
This sequence comes from Dolichotis patagonum, assembly GCA_004027295.1. Lineage (NCBI taxonomy): Eukaryota > Metazoa > Chordata > Mammalia > Rodentia > Caviidae > Dolichotis > Dolichotis patagonum. Next base: position 137,269 of record PVJX010000617.1, on the reverse strand, counting down.
AGGATCTCAGTAAGTTGCCCACGCTAGGCTTAGACTTGCAGTTCTGTATCAGCCTCTATACTGCCCAGTACAGTCCCTTCTGGGATTGCGGCATACCTGGCATGCATTCTTAAATATTATCCTCAAGTAGTCCTCTTCTGAACCTTGAAATCTAAATTCTGTTTGACCAAAATGTCACTAGAATTGCTATTTCTTTCAAGATCATAACAGTTTTTCACTGTTCTTTAAAATTGCTTCCCATGTTGTAGGATTGTCACAAATGAATCCAATCACTTATAAGAATTGGGGGATAAGGGTATCACCTTAACCCAGACTAGCCTGAGTTCCTTGATGGCAAAATTGACTTTTGGTCCCACTGATTCTTTACATGATCTAGCCCAGCTCAGGCATTGTGCCATTTACAGTAAAATCATGATGGAAATTCCAGGCTGGGAGGATGGGACACTAGGGTGGCCGAAGCTTAAATATATATAACCAGCTTTATTCTCCCTTAAAGACCATTTGGGAGTGGTTTCCCACTGAAAAAATTAATGCTTTTAATAAGTTTAATTTTCTACTATTTAAATGCCCAGCTATTTTGTGTTTCTCTTTCTTTGCTGTGAATCCACTAGTCACAAAACTTTTATATAAAAATTTAAAAAAACTGCTATGGATTCAAGCATCTGTTTCTGCAAAGTTTTGAAGCTTTTTGTTTTTTACAATACTGGGGGTTGAACCCAGTACCTTCGTATTGAGCTACATCCCCACCTCTTATTTTGATGTTAAGTTTCTTTAAGTTGTCTGTTAGGCTCAAACTTCCAGTCCTCCTACCAGTGTCCCAAAGTAGGGGGAATTACAGGTATGCACCACCTTGCCCAGCAATAAATTTATTGTTTTTCTAATATTTTTCTACTCTTCTGCAAAATTTTACTGCAGAATTTGGTCCCAAAACAGTACCTAAATATGTTTTTCACCAGGCTTCTAATTATCTACTATTATTGAATGAGGGTTAACCCAGCAACAAAAAAATGTATAGGGAAAGGAAGAGGGAAGCAGTTAACCCAGAACAGGAGACTAAATTCTAAAAATGGGAAGAAAAAGAAAAAAGGCATATATTATACTGTATAGCTGTCTGCCTTCACAGTGTCAGATCTGAGGTGATTACCCCATTTATGTTTCCTTCTGGAAATGTGAGAATAAATAGTTCCCTCTCTGTGAATTTCTGTACCTATACATTTAAAATATCTTGAAAGGAATTATATGTTGCAGTAGATTTCCAATTCTAGAAGGAATTAGATGGTCAGAATGAGGCAAATGTATGACATTACTATTTTTCTATAACTCTGGTCTTAGTTTCTAAGACTGGCAGTTACTGAGACTTATCCTCTAAGATGTAATTAATTAGTGTGTTTGTGTTTGTTTTGTTTTGTTTCTTGAGACCAGGTCTCACTGTGTAGTTCAGGCTGGCTCAAACTCCTGATGATCTTCCTGCCTCAGCCTCTATAGGCCTACACCACTATACCCAGCTAATCAGTGTTTTAACCGTCAGAAAAATGTCAGAACATGTTTTGGTAGTAATTAGGCAGTTTAGATTTGGTAAAGGTCTAGGCACTCACTTTCACTAGCTGTGTGACTTTGCAAATTATGTGAATGTTTGATCTTTCTAATTAGTGTCCTGACTTGCAATTAAAGGTGAAAATATCTTCTGCACAGGGCCCAGTGATAAAATATACATAAAACACTATCCTGTCTTAGATAGAGATCAGTAAGATCTGAGGCTCGTCACCCTCCCCATTGAACATAGGGCCTTTGCAATAAGCATCAACTCCGCTCTTTTGAACTTTGATATGGTCTTAAGTTACCCAGGGTGGGTTCAAACTTTCAATCTTTCTGTTTTATCCTGCCACAGTGCTGGGATTACAGGTTTGCACTACCACAAGTGGCTAAAACTTGTTAACTTTTCAACTGTAGCAGCTATGTTTGTTATTGATGGTTTGTTTATTAAGAATATAGACCTTGGAGCTAGACTCTTGAGATATACTGTCTTCATTAATCTTGGGCAAGTTACTTGAATTCTCTAAACTTTAATTTCCTTTTATGTAACATAAACATAATCCCTGCCTTACAAGATCGTCATTAAAATTAAGTGAATATATATGAAGCACTTAAAGCAATAATTGTCAGACAGTAATTCATCAATAAATGTTAGCAGTTATTATTGTCACTTTTAAGTTTGAAGAGAGAGAGCAGTTCTTGTCCAGAGATAATTATTAAGGATTTAGAAGGATACCAAAAACGTACTTATCTAACTTCCCAACATAGCCCATGCCCAGGCTACAAGCTAGTTGGCCTCTCCCCAGGTTCTTTCATGATAAAATTCTTTCAAAATGGATTGCACATAGCTGGCATGGTGCCACACACCTGTAATTCCAGCATCCTAGGAAGCTGAGACAAGAGGATCACAAGATCAAGCCCATCCTGCACAACTTGGTAACTTAGCAGGATGCTATCTCAAAACAAAAAAGGACTGGGGTATGGTATAGCTTAGTGTATGGCCCTGGATTCAATCCCTGGTACCAAAAAAAGAAAACCACAGATTGTAGATATCTACTCACCCCCTCATTCCCTTTTGTGAGATCCTTCTACCTTGTCTTTGTGAAGGTAATTGTTACTAAAATGGTTTAATTTCATTGTTCTAGCAATCCCCTCCTCGTTTGATAAACTTTCAAAATCACAGCCCTAAACCCAATGGACCAGTGCTTCCTCCTCATCCTCAACAGCTGAGATTCCCACCAAACCAGAATGTACCGCGGCAAGCAATAAAGCCCAATCCCCTGCAGATGGCTTTCTTGGCCCAACAAGCCATAAAACAGGTATGTTCTACTTTCTTCAGTTGCTTATTCTGCTCTGCTTGTCTTTTGCTTTATAGATTAAGCAGCAGGCTATGACGAGCAAGAGCAAGCGTGCTTTACTTTTTTTTTTTAATGACAATTTCAAAGTTTATTACAGGCAGATCTGTGAAACCAAAGCTGAGTTCCTCTGTGCTTTGTAAGGAACAAGAGAAATCAAGCTACTTCTAGGAGCAAAAAAGCCCTGTGTAATAAATGAGTCATTGGTATTAAATTTCATGATACTGGTGTATATATGTAACTTTTGGGTAAGCACTTTATGTATGCTAAACAAAAGTATTCTTAAAAGTCCAAGTTAGTTGTCCACAGAAAATATTGTGAGACTATTTGGAAATGAACTTAATTGTGGCACAGTTTCAATATGAAGTTTGTATATATGTATATCCAGTGAAACTCCATATTAAAGGCTACATATTAAATCTGATAATTTATTATGATTTTGACGTCTTCAGGTAAAAATGTTTTTAGAATTGCTTTATCTTACAACAAAACTATCTCAGTGCTTTTCTTCCTTTTTTTTTTTTATCACTCCCAGGGATCCAGCTCACGACTGCACACTTGCAAGGCAGGCACTTATGCTGCTGAGCTAAATCCCTAGCCCAGTGCTTTTCTTTCATGCACCTCTGTGAGAAGTCTTTCTAGAAAGCAAAATACTTGGACTAATTCTGGTTTATTTTTCTGCCAAGGACATGCCTCCCACCCCCCAAAGATGATGATTCTAATCTCATAATCTTGTAACAGTCATTTTAATCAGATCATTAGAAAATTTTATTCAAAAAAAGATTCATCCTCTATGCGTTTGTGCTTTGCTATAATTACCACATTTCTTGCAGTATTATTAAATTCATTTCTATTTCTTAATTAGGATAAGATAGAGCATGAGCTATAATTGGGGCTTAACTTTTACTTTCCTAATAATTTTGTGGTGGTGGGCAAGTTTATTCTTTTTAAATCTCACTTGCCCCAACTATAAAATGATTGAGTACCTTGTAGACTTGTGTGGAGAATTACTCTATTGTACGTAAATATACCCACATGAACTATTTGACAGCTTGGGTACTTAACTATTTTCCTGCTGTATTTAGTATATTTTAGTGGGATCTTTTTGTTGTTGTTTGAGAGAATATTTCACTATGTAACCCAGTATGACCTTGAACTTGCAGTGATCCTCCTGCTTTAGCCTCTGCAGTGCTGCTGGGATTATAGGCACATGCCAGAATGCCTGGCTGATAGCTTTTGAAGTAAATTGCAGACAGTAGCATGCTTGACTTGTGTATATTTTAGCATGCAAAATATTGGCTTAGATTATGTTTATCTTAGTTGCTAATACAAATGACAAGACTTTCCTCAAAATGAGAAAAATACAAAAACCTGGAAGACCTGCTCTATGATCATGTACTAACATTCATCTTCCAATAAAAGTGGGTGCTTTTGTTTGTTTGCTTAATACCTATGTATTCTCTCCTCCTTCTCACCGAAAATAAAATTGAATTCAGAAATCAGAATGATGTCTTTTACCTCACTTGATGTCTAGAAAGGAGTTGACTGACAGCCTGCTTTCTCCTTGCTCCTGCAGTGGCAGATCGGCAGTGGACAGGCTGCCGCCTCAACCACCAGCGGCTCATCCTCTACGCCTTCCAGTCCCACCATCACAAGTGCGGCAGGCTATGACGGAAAGGGCTTTGGCTCACCTATGATTGATCTGAGTGCACCAGTGGGAGGTTCTTACAATCTTCCTTCTCTTCCTGATGTAAGTATACACAAAATGTATTCTTCCAACTTCTGGAAGTTATCAATTAATTTGGATCTCTTAAAGGACTAGGTTTGTTCAATTATAAAAGTTTTTCAGTAATTTTAGTCTTTAGAAATATTATAAAAGCATTTAAAATTTATGACTACTCGGACATAAAACAGAATGTCTTTCAGGGCTCTGGAGTTAGAGGAATTTGTAAATGATTAAGATGATGGATCATGGAATCAAAGCTGGGATGGAAGGCAGTAAAACAGGAATGATAAAAGTCAAATGGCTGGAATGTAATAGATTAAAGTTAGAGTTGGATGCTAAGCCATCAGGAGAGATAAAGATGCGTGTAAGTGTAGAAACCTAATTATTTCCCCCTGGATTGTCCTGATCAGTGCAAATTACCTCTGATTTCTTTAAATAATGTATTCATTCTCCAAGCTCTTAACTTTGTTCATATGGCTTTTTAAACATCTTTCCAGAGGCAGAAAATGTATCATGTAGACAGGTACCCAAAATATAAGTTGAATATTTTTCCTTTTCGTATTCTAATCTCTTTATTATGCGTAAGACAACATTAAAATATCTTGTCTGAAATATTTTGTACCTCTCTACTTGGAAGGAATCACCTGTCATTATGAAAGAACTGTTTTAATCTTCATTATTTAGCTTGTTTTTCAAGTTAAAATCAACTGATTTCCTGATAGTTGTTAACTTTGTTTTAGTCCTTTTAGATTTTTATCATTTTATGTCCTCTGGATAGAGCACGTGTATTTTTTCATGCATGGATGCTGCATAGAAAACAAGTCTAAACTTTTCTTAGGTTAAGATCTAAAATCCAGTCTTACACTGTCTTTCTAGTCCTTGTATTGTCTGAAAGTGTTGGCCAAGGTAACTATTAAAGAATATTAAAATGTAAATAATCTTGTATACTCCTCCGATTTTCCCCAAATGGAAGAAGCCCCACAAGAAAATAAAACTCTCTTGGGCTGGGGATTTAGCTCAGGGGTGTAAGTGCCCACCTGGCAGGCGTGAGGTCGTGAGTTCAATCCGTGGTACCAAAAAAAAAAAAGAAAGAAAGAGAACAACAACAACAAAAAAAAAAGAACAAAAAAAAAAAAAAGAAAGAAAGAAAGAAAATTCTCCAGACTTTTCCTATGCTTACAAGCGATCGTTTGTCTATCAACCTGTCTCAGTTGCTCTTCCTCATCTAAGGCACAGATTATTTCCTGTCTGCCTAGGGATGCTTCATACCTAGCAGGACCACTACTCTAGATGCACAGACAAGAAAATAATTGTGTATAACCTATGCTGTTGGACTGCAGGACACAATTTTCTTGTAGGATCCTGATGGAGATAGAATTAAACTGGATTTCAATCACAAAGCCATTCTTACAAATTTGGTGAATTTAGGTATGAAAGGATAGTTGCATGTAAAGCATTAAGGTCTTAATTGGGAATTTATCAGTATTTAGCCTTGCAGTGAATTAGGAATCAGTGTTATATGTATATCTGTTGCATTAAAGGGCCTAACCTTTACTGAACAGTAATGTAGTAAGGTTTGTGCTCTAGAGATGTGTGATGTATGACTCTCTTCTTCTGTCTAGTGCATATCCTAAAGTACAGGCCAAGGGCTGAGCAGCCCTCCAGGTTCTGTCTGTGTAAAGCCAGATTTTCTTTATACACTTCAACTGAAGCCACAAATCAGAACAGATTCAGTGCAAAAGCAGATAAAAGCCGATTGATCGCTCTTAAAAGAAACATGAAAAGAGATTTTGCAACAACAGAATACTTTTCAAATTTGCTTTTTTTAAATACAACTACCTAATATTAGTGTTAAATGAATTAAGAAACTTTAATTTTGTGAATGACACATAGTACTCCCTTGTTCCAACTGCTGATTTCTGGAATAATATATTCTCAGTATGTTTTACGAAGCTATAATGTTAAAAAGGGAAAATTTTGTTCAAGATTGTGAGAGAAGTACTTATTAGAACTTCTCATGTGATACTTGTGTGTCTTAGAATTTGTCAGTAATTGTTTTTGAAGTTTTCTTATAAACTTTGAAGGTGGCCTTTAACTTGCAAAAAGCAGTTTGCCTTGAAATAATTTGTTTTCTTACAAGATTGATTGTTCGAGTACTATTATGCTGGACAATATTGGGAGGAAAGAGCCCAGCACTGATCATAGCCAGCCCAGACCACCCTCCAACAGAACAGTGCAGTCACCAAACTCCTCAGTGCCCTCTCCAGGGCTTGCAGGTAAGTGGCTGCAAACGTCTAGTTTTCATAGGAAATGACTGAAGTCCCTTACCTTCACCTTCTGTGTTGCATGTTTCAGATATGTCTGAGTTTTTTGTACTACTTAAAATTAGTATGCAGTACTTCCATAGAAAGAAAGAAACTCTTTCTTTCAACAGATTTTATAGAGATTAAAGCATTCCTAGGAGAAAATTAGTGTTATACTCTTATTAAAAAGTTGCCTCTGGTGTTCCATTAGGGTTTAATTTGCCTAGAGTTAAAATTTATTAATGACCATACATAGATCAGTCTTTTGGTGGTTTGTTTGGTGTTTATGTTTAAGAATGATTCATGTTCCTATTCATTTCCTCTGAAATACACTCTAATACCACTACTGGAGACAATGACATACAGTAATAGGTGTTTGGAATGAAAATAAGAGGATTTTAAGTCTTTTACCCAATGATACGAGCATAATGTAAGGCAGTTAGAGAATTTAAATGGAAATACCTATTTCTTCCCCCCCACCCCGGTTTTTGTAGCTTTTTTTTTTTTCTTTTTTAGTACATGTTACAATGCATAATACCTTCATCATGGGGAGTTGGTACATACACATATTGAATCTTAGTGCTTTTTATTTCCATTGCCTTCCTTACTCCCTCTTTCCCCTGTCCCTGAATCCCCTTCTCATCTGCCAGAGGTCTACCTCCATGTTCCTTGTTGGCTTTTATTTTGCTCTTTGAGTTATTTATACTTTAGGTTTCTCATACAAGAAAAGCCATGCGATATTCCATGTGATTTATTTCACTTAGACAGCTATTTTTAAAAAGTTTGACAAAATACAGCAGAGAAATTATCACCTGAAGCATCTGTATAACTAAGGAGTGTACTTATTGCCAGAGCACAAAATGAATGGGTAATACCCAAAAGGAGAAATACATACAGCCAGAAAAACAGATTAAGCCAAAAAATGCTTATTCCCACTGTTAGTAAAAATCAAAAGCAGATACAAGTTCTAGCCACTGAACTACCTGTGGTTTCATGACAATGCTCAAGGATGGAAATGTAATGAGAGAGGTGCCTTCACACATAGCCACTAAGGTGTGATGTGGCCAGAGCGTTTCCGGAAGCCACTGTGGCGGTATTCCTGACGTCGGCCTTGGTCCGCCATAACTGCGCACCAGACACGAGACAGAGTGGCTCATAACCCACCACCAGCGTGTGACTTCTTCACTTCTGTGGTAGCAGTTCACAACCCCTCGTTTGTTGACTCTACTGTGAACGTCTCAGTGTGACATTCACTGTCTTTGTTAATTGGTCCATCTTGTTTCTATTGATGGTTCTGTTCTCCTTTTGAACTCTGTGTTAGCTCTACTACTCATTGTCTTGTGTAGCTTGCACTGACACTAGGTTCCACACCGAGACACTGCCCCGGGTATGACATTGTGATTATCACACTCAAGTTAGAAACTGTGGCAGAGCCTGCTGGCAGTTTGTTAACCAGCATAAGCCAAAAGTGTCACTGAACACCGTGTAATGCACAGATGTTCCCCACAGAGCAAGGAACCTTGCCTGAAGGATGAAAGCCCTACTGCTCTAACAGGGCATACACATCATACTTGCGTGTTAGCAACTACTTACTGTTCCATAGAATTTCATTGTGTTCCCAGTTTCAGTGTAATACTAAGTATGTTCAGTAGGACTTACAAATAATTATTAATTCACTTACGAATATGTGTGATTTCCTCTTTCTCAGGACCTGTTACTATGACTAGCGTCCACCCCCCAATACGTTCACCTAGTGCCTCCAGCGTTGGGAGTCGAGGAAGGTAAACAACATTAACTGTGTTCTCTAACACAGTCGCCCCTCAGTGTCCATGTGGAATTGGTTTCAGGACTTTCCTGAGGTTACTAAAATCTAGATGCCCAAATCCCTCCTAGGAAATGGTGTAGAATTTGTATATGACCAATGTGTGTCTCCCCATAAGACTAAATCAGCTTTAGATTACTTATAATACCTAACAGAATATAAATGTTGTATCAGTTATTATTACATTGTATTATTTAAGGAATAATTACCCTCCCCCCCAAAAAAAGTCTGTGTATATTTAGTTTAGACACAATTTTTGCCCCAAGTATTTGCCATCCACAGTTGATGGAATCCACAGATATGGGGGGACAACTACACATAAACTCTGTAGATCTATTTTGCTGGGGCGCATTATGTTTTATATTTAGTATATTTTGAACAACTTCCATTATTTTTAGTTGCAATTTTAATCATAATTATATTTTAATTTAATAAGCTAGTGAAAGGGTTAAAGTACAGATTTATCTTTAAGATAGAATTGTGTGTGTATATCTTTGAGACAAGGTCTCATTAGGCAGTTGAGGCTGGCCTTGAGCTCACTTTGTAGCCCAGGCTGGTCTCGGAATTTGTAGTGATCTTGCCTCAGCCTCCCAAGTGCTGGAATTACAGGCATACATCACCACGCCCAGCTTGAAAAACCTGTATGTTGCAAATAAGAAAATACGATGTTTGACATTAGCATAAGAGCAAGGGAAAAGACAAAGTTAGGTATAACACAGCACTATATAGAAATACCAATTTAGGGAAGAGAAACACTTTTTAACTACTGCATTGATTTCTGATTGTACTAATAATGGTCAGACATTACTTCTACTTGAAGTAAGTTTACAGTTGCTGAGATTATTAGATACTGCTCTGCTCTTACTGTAGTTGAGAATTGCTACTAGATGGTGCACTTATTTCCTTCATTAAATGAAAGAAGTCTCCTCTGAGGGCACGAGTTGGTTAGTAATCCCATAAGAACCTAATGGCTCTCTGCACACATTTTTTTTTTTTTTTTTGTCCCACTACCTGTGTAAGTAGCAGAAGACCAGAGAATGATTCCCCAGTTGTCTTTGGCAACAAAGTTTGATGTGAGCTTCAAGTCGTCCTTGTCATAACCAGAGAAAGGAATATTAAAGCCTAGAATATGGTAGTTGTAAAGTAGCAACCCTTAATTACCCACTTGTGGATTCTCAAAATTTTGAAGTCAGTTTTAATTCAGATTTATTTACCTTTCCAGATTTATAGTGTAACTATTTGTATAGGTTACATTGTGAAGTGTTTTTATCGTAAATGAAACTTGTACATATAGCAGACATATTGTCTGATGCATCAGTTACTGATGATGTCATGTAGCTATTTTGTGAAGATATAGCATTACTTTAGAGTATTAATATTATACTTTGTTGTGAAATTTTGGTGCAGTGTTTTAGATTTTTTATTTTTTTCCCTCTCTTACAGCTCTGGTTCTTCCAGCAAACCAACAGGAGCTGACTCTACACACAAAGTCCCAGTAGTCATGTTGGAGCCAATCCGAATAAAACAAGAAAACAGTGGACCTCCTGAAAATTATGATTTTCCTGTTGTTATAGTGAAACAAGAATCAGATGAAGAATCTAGGCCTCAAAACGTAATTATATCAGTGCTTGCAATAGTATTCCTGATTAGGGGGTAAGAAGAAGGTAATTCCCAGTATAGTAGGTTTTATAGAACAATCTATAGTAGAACGGACTCCTCAGGAATACAGCTAAGTGGAGAAGTGGTGTTAAAAATCATTTTATAATCTGGTGGTGATTGGCATAGAGATGAGAATCTAGAAAAAGAAGCAAATGAAAAAAGTTATAACCAGTTCCTAGAAAAATGCTCCAAAAAGGAAATACAATTTTAGTATATTTTGTGGTTCTGCCTTGTACAGTATTTACATAATGGAATGATAACTCAAATGCACATATAACTAAAAATTACATGTTAGGATATAATCTAAACAAACATTTAACTAAAAAATTACGATTTTTAGAATATCTGTAACTAGTACAGATACAGATCAGTTGCAGTAGATACTAGCGAACCATAAACAATTACATTGGCTCCTACCAACTAAAAAATTAATGCTTAGTGAAAACTATGTTTAGAGGATGCATAGGTCCTAGCAATGTGTATGTGAATGTGAGAAGGGTTTGGAGAGTCAGAATGCAAAAGCCTAATCTCTGGATCTTCCATATCAGGAAAGTTTTATATAGAGAGAATTTAAAATTAAAAACCCAAGAAATTACACTACAGGCATTTTCTTTAGAAACATGGAAGTAAGCTAGGGACAGTTGCCTGTAATCCCAATATTCGGGAGGCCCTCAAGATCAAGGCTAGCTTGGGCAACATAGTGAGGCCCTCATCTCAACAAAAACAACAGATAGAAAAGGAAATGTGAAGGTAAGTAGCAGAAAGAAAGCTAAGTTTGAAAATAGTTGCCACTAGCAAATAAGTGCTTTCAATATGTCTACCTTTATTACTTGGAAATTTTTTTCAATGTTCAAAGGAGAGTTTTTATTATTGATAAGAAATTTTTACTACCCTAGTATCCAGCAGAATTTAGATTCATCTTAGAAGTATGTACATCTTACATGCAATTGGAATTTATAACTGCAAAATGTACTTACTTATAGTTCGTGTGGCTGACTTCCATGCTGCCTACCTGTTCTCTAATTTATGTAGACATGAGTAGCCACCAAGGTATCACCCATACCCTTGCCGCCCATCGCTGTGTTAACAGTCCAAGTAGAAGCTCAGTCACCTGTGCCATTAGGGTCCAGAGTAGGTCTAACTCCTCCAAAACAGCGGGGCCATGGGAGAGAGCAGTCTGCAGTCTAATGTTGCAGTGGTACTAGTAAGCAAAACCAGTTCGAAACACACATGCCCACACAGTTTTCTCTTTTATTGCAGACCAACTATTCAAGAAGCATACTTACTTCCCTGCTCTTAAATAGCAGTCAGAGGCCTGCTTCTGAGGAGACTGCTGTAAGATCCGATGCCCCTGATAGCACAGGGGATCAGCCTGGACTGCACCAAGAGAACCCCTCCAGTGGGAAGTCTGAGTGGCTTGAAGCTTCCCAGAAGTCTCCCCTTCATGTTGGGGAGACGAGGAAGGAAGACGACCCCAATGAGGACTGGTGTGCAGTTTGTCAAAATGGAGGGGAACTGCTATGCTGTGAGAAGTGTCCAAAAGTTTTCCATCTCTCTTGTCATGTGCCCACATTGACAAATTTTCCAAGGTAAGTTAGTACTTGCCTTCCCCTGTCTTTTACTGTAAGTAGTAGAACAGGGTTTGGATGGGCAATTGAGTAAAAGTACACTTAGCAAGCATATGCAAACCCCAGATTCAATCCCTAGCAATGCAAAAAATAAAAATAGTAGCAGTGAACTTTCTTTTTCAGACAGGGTCTCACTATGTAATTCAGGTTGGCCTTGAATTCACAGTGTAGTGCAGGCTAACCTCAAAACCATGGTGCTCCTCCTGCCACAGCTTCCTCAGTGCTGGATTGCAGGCATCTACCACCACGCCTGCCAGCAGTGAACTCTGATGTTCATTATGTTCTAAAATCTTCGTAAAAAATGTAAATAAAATTCCTCTTGCATACAGTACTGTAAAATCTAGTTTCCTGTTCCTGTGCTTTTTTCAAAAAAACTAGTTGACTGGTCTGAGGCTGTAGCTCACAGGTAGAGCACTTGGCTTGCCTGTGCAAGGCCCTGTCTTCACACCCAGCATGGGAATGAGGGGGACCTAGTCTGTTAGGAGAAGTTAAAAAGCAAATCTTCATAAAACACAGTGACCCTTCTATGTACAGCGTGTCATTACAGATGACATCAGCGTGTCATCTGTAATGACACGCTGTACATAGTGTACATAGTGTAATGTGTCTTTCTTGTCACAAGACCTTGAACTTTCTCATTTTCAGTATCTCAGATGATTTCCCTATGAGATGATGATTGGTAAGACCCATCGTGCTGATCTCTTAGTTCTTGAAATGCTATACTTTTTTTTCCTGAATGCTTTGAGGAAAAATTTAATTACATCTCTATCAGCCCTAAATTAATGTGCATGTTTAAAATTAATATATACGTGACATATCAGTATATAAAATTAACAATTTATTAATATATGATATTAGAATAATATCTATCTAGAAAATATAAGAATATTTTATACTTCCTTGCCATTGATAGTAACCACTTAGGCCTTTACATTAGATTTCTGCTAGGCCCCTTTGGCTGGTGGCTGACACCTACAATTCCAGCACTCTGGGAAGCTGAGGCAGGAAAAGAAGGTTGTAAGTTTGAGCCCAATCTGAGTATCTGAGCAACTTAGCAAGACCTTACCTCAAAAAAAGAAAGAATGGAGATGTAGCTTCTTGCAAGGACCCTGAATTCATCCCCAGTGCAATCAATCAATATCAGTTAATTTCTGTGTTTCATTTCCCACCACTGTACTAGCACAGTATGTATACGGTAAATACTTAGTGATTAAAATCGATGCCACGTAAATCTGTGTACTAGATGGCATGGTGGATGTAGCAAGGGAAGTAGTGAAGAGGAAGGAGGCATTACAAACTGAAAAATACATTGTCTCAACAGTGGAGAGTGGATTTGTACTTTCTGCCGAGATTTATCTAAACCAGAAGTTGAATATGATTGTGATGCTCCCAGTCACAATTTGGAAAAAAAGAAAACCGAAGCTCTTGTTAAATTAGCACCAATAGATAAAAGGGTGAGTCTTCTGACATTTCTTTCTACCCTAGAGTATTCGAAAAAAATTTTGATTTAGCTGCATTAAATTTTATATTGAGTTTGTTTTAGGAGTTTTTTTTTTTTTTTTTTAAATAAAGCAATTGGGAAACTTTAACAGCAAATTACGGTGTTTTTAAATTTATAAACAGGAAGGGGTGTGTGTGTGTGTGTGTGTGTGTGTGTTTTATAGATGCTTAAGCTAACTGTACAGGACGAAACCTGGGCTTTTAAATTTAATCTCCTTTGTGTAAAGTCTTATTTTGTTTCATTTCTATCACAGATCAGTTTTGCCCCATTATTCATTTAGAAGTGGCACAGTGGTCTGGGCTGCTCTTTCCACTCTGCTGGAAATAATTCTATCTTTCCACAAAGGGGTACTACGCTTATTCACATCTCATTTAAAGATGCATGGTTAGCAGTTTACTACTAAAGGACCTCCTCTGTTAAATTAAATAGAAAACAGCATGAAAATGTCAGACAACAAAGCCACAGACAGGACAGGTTTATACACAGTGCCCACCAGGGTAAACCTATCTGAGAAAAGCAGCAGAGGAGGCACCAAGGAAGGTCTCTATGCTAGGTCTTCCAGCTGGATGTGGCCTTCCATCTTGGCTGCTCCTATAGCATCCAGACTCAGGTGGAGAGTGATTGTCAAGAGCTTCCCATGAGTTTTTACCGATAGTATGCTTGGTTCAGTTAGCCACAAGGACTTTCTCAATACCACATACATCCCAAATTGTTTAGCACAGCAGTTAATGAGTGGGAAGGAAAGTAAAACACTCCAAGATTCAGCATCTTTCTTGTATTCATCTAGTTTTAATTCTTAGACATTGAGACCTATGGAATTTTATTTAAAATAAACCACAGCTTCTATTGTGTTTTTCCCTTAGAAGTGTGAACGCCTCCTTTTATTTCTTTACTGCCATGAAATGAGCCTGGCTTTCCAAGACCCTGTTCCTCTAACTGTGAGTATTAATGTCGCCTTGTACACGTTGACATAGAGATATACGGGATATGTGTTTAAGAATCTAGTTTCTAGACCCATTTTCAGTACTTCTTAATAGTCACTCCAGATCTTAATTTATGTAGCATTTATTAATTTATATAGCATTTACGGATCCCAAATAGTTATACTTTGACATTAATGAATTGACTACAAACTTCTATTCATTCCTCTGGTATTTTTCTAATCTCATCTAATTTGCCTACTATTTGCAGAGGAGCTCTATGTTTTTAACTAAGAAGATTTAGACATACTGTCTTAAGCTCCTGGAGAAAACTTCTTGACTTCAAAACTTTGCCATACGTTCTGAACTTATTTTACTATGTAGGTCTAGACTTCACCATAGAAAGGAAGCTGAGGAAGGGACATGTATGTGTGCTAAACATTACCTTCCAAAAGGTTTGCATTAAGAATTAAGGGTTCACTACCCAAAATATATTCTGTTTCTATTCTACAATGTCGGAAATTGCTTTAACAATTCAATGAATTTGTCTTACTAACTTTAAAAATTAATGCTAGGTTAGAAGAAAACTAACTTGGTAAATACGTGCATTCTGCTGATACCAGTCACCTTCTTTCTTTAGAACAAGTAGAAAAAGAGTAAGAAATGAATAATTCCAGACTAAGGAACTTTTATACTCAAAAGAGGTAGGGTAAAGAAATTACATAGGCCTGGTGCAGTGACGCACACCTCCCAGCACTAAGGAGACTGAGGCAGGAGAATCGCCATGAGTTCAAGGACATGGTAGAATACTCATAGCAAAACCTTGTCTCAAAAAACAAACCGTAAAGAATTTAAAATGCCCTAAACACACAGACACACATCAAAACCAAACACGTGCCCAATTCCTTCTGTCAGGGGAAGAAGCATAAGAAGCAGGTAATGCAAGTATACACTTTAAAATAAACTAGGTGTTTTCATGGTCTTGGCTTACAGCTGCATTTGTGTTAATAACAACAGTAGCCAAAAAAAAAAAACCCTTCATTTTCTTGATACATGTCATCTTTTATTATGTATATTACATATATCTGTTATGTATATGTAAGTTGTACACAGTTGCTAGGATTACTGCCATTTGAAATATGACGAAACTTTCAGTAAGGTTAAATAACTTACCTAAGATGTTGCTATGGAATGGTAGACCTGTGAACAAGCCTTTTTTATCACTTGCTGTAACTCATACAAGAAAAATGTCAGATAATACTACAAGTAATACTTTTTTTCTGGTAAGTTTTATTTAGTAACAAGATGGAGAATCAAGAAAGTTAAGAGAGAATATATGAATACATCATTTTTCATTTTGTTTTTTGAAACAGGATCTCACTTTGTAATACAGACTGACCTTGAATTTACTATATGGCCCCAGTTGGCCTCAAACTCACAGCAGTCCTCCTGCCTCAGCCTCCCAAATGCTAGGATTATAGGCGTGCACCACCACTCTTACTGAACAGGTTTTCTTACCAATCATAAAATACAGAAAAGCTGTAAGGACAGTCTGAACTTTCCTATCACTTATTGCAAAAGGTATTTAGGACTAGGTAGGACTTAGTTGTTAAAACATCTCAATTATTTTAAAAGGTGCCTGATTATTACAAAATAATTAAAAATCCAATGGACTTGTCAACTATCAAGAAAAGACTGCAAGAAGATTCTTCCTTATACACAAAGCCCGAAGATTTTGTAGCTGATTTCAGATTGATCTTTCAGAACTGTGCTGAATTCAATGAGGTGAGGCGGGAGATCAGCCACCACATGAACAGCGTCTCACCCCACACACGCTGTCAACAGACGAGTAGGCCGAGAGGTCTGGGGGGAACGCGTGTCCGTGTTTCCGGCCCAGCAGGGTAGGGGAGAGGGAGTCAGGAAGACTGCATCCACAGTTTTAAGTTTTATTATATGGGGAGTGGAAATATAATTGATAATTTGACAGTAATTTAGAAAAAATTTTTCTGATCTAGAAGTATTTTTTGTCATTCTTTTCTTTCTTTCTTTCTTTTTTTTTTTTTTTTTTTGCACTAGAGATTGAACTCACAGCTTCATGCTTGCCAGGTGCTTGTGCCGCTGAGCTACATCCCTGGCTCACTTTTATTTCTTGAAATACGGACTTCCAAAATTGTCTTTTTGTTTATCTTGACATATTACGGATAAATCCAAAAAAATCCTTCTTTAAAATTTTCTCATCTCTCAATCATTTAATCACAATATACTCTTTGGTTAATGGTTCATTTTGTTTGTTACTCTTTTTGTGTTAATGACTATGTGTAAGCATTTTCCACAATAGCCCATTGACATTTATAATGTCAAGACTCAAAAGCAAACAAGTTTGAGACATTATTTCTGATAACTGTCTAAAATGTTGGTCTTTATTTTTTCTTTTTATTTTTATCTAACAGCCAGATTCAGAAGTAGCCAATGCTGGTATAAAACTTGAAAGCTATTTTGAAGAACTTCTAAAGAACCTTTATCCAGAAAAAAGGTTTCCTAAAGTAGAATTCAGGAATGAATCAGAAGATAATAAATTTAGTGATGATTCAGATGATGACTTTGTACAGCCCCGGAAGAAGCGCCTCAAAAGCATCGAGGAGCGCCAGTTGCTTAAATAAAACAGCGCCGCTGGCTTATGTCTGCGAAGATCTTTCTGTTTGTCAGTAATTTAACATCATTATAAAGAAGAGTTTGTGAACTTTCTGTTCTTGATGTTTACTAGACTTTGATTTCTTTGAAAACATATTTCTTTTAACCTCTTATTAAAAAGAATGACAAAGTGAAAAAGAAGGAAATGAATGGAAGAAAGAAAATGAAGGAGGGGAGGGAAGAAGGATGGTAGAAGAAAAGGAGAAAGAACTATCAATAACAAAAAGACATTCTTCCCACTTTTTGGAGTCAAAAATCACAATGTGGAGTGATAGCTACCATAGGAAGGAAATAGACTTTATATGAACTCAGTTGAAAGTCTAAGTGGTTTGGATGTGTGCGTTACTCTGTTTTTAGAAAGTTAATGCCACTACCCTTTAAAGATCACCCAGCCGTAGAACTAGGTTTGAGGAGGATACCAAGTGATGGGAGAGAAGGATAGATAGATGCCATTAAGAAGGTTCCTAATAGTATATGATGAAAAATGGCAACTGTATTAAAATCAGGAAAACAAATGCTTTTTGTTTTTGTTTTATCTTCTCTATGGAGGTGTTTGGCATAGCTGGTTTTCAAGGCCTTGTTTTATACATTTCTAGATATAGGTTTTCTTATGCTTCTTCTCTGACAGAAGGAAGTGAGCACATGTTTGGTTTTGATGTGTGTCTGTGTGTTTTGTTTGTTGTGGTTGTTGTTTCTTTGTGTAGATTGTCCTTTAATAAGCTTTGGAGTATGGCTTTTAGTGGAACTACACAATTTTGAAATACAGCAGGGTGCACTGTATTTGATGTGAGATTTCTTCAAAATAAGCCGTTGGGCACTAAATATAAGTTCCCCTAAAAGCAACTAATTTTGTGTTTTTCGTATGTCTTTATAATTTCTCTTGAAAATGTATTACAAGATTTGGGACAAGCAGTTGGGGGAGTATTAGTGAACATATTTTTTTCTGAAGCATTTACTTAATGGTTGGTTGGTTTTTAAAGAATCAGAACCTCATTTTATCTTTGATCTAAATTGGCAATTTCATTTTCAGTGACAGAGATACAAAAGTCCGTCTTCTGAGGACAAGTATATTAATGGGCCATATCCAGCTATTGTAACTGATACCCACATATGCCTTTCACTTGTTCAGTCTTTTTTTAGGATAAGATGAACAGTTAAAGAAGGAAATTGGGTTAAGATGGAAGAGATTTACTGTGCCATATACTAATCCAACGTTTTACAAAATACTCATGAAATTTTTAGTTTGCCAAAATTAACATTTCTTAATAAAACACTACAATTATTATTTTTATTAATAGTAGTAGTAGATTTTTATTTATTTGGGCTTTGTTTTGTTTTGCTTTGTTTTTGAGGGGGAGGCCTTTGTGAGATACGGCTTCACTGTGTAGTTCAGGCTGGCCTTCAACTCACGTTGCAACCCACGCTGGCCTAAAAACTCAAAGCTGTCTTAATAACTAAGCTTCCCCAGTCCTGCATTCACAGTCATTACACCTGTCTACAATTAATGTAGGAAATTTTGGGGAAAATTTTTCTCTTTAGGATGATAAAATAAAATACAGCTGACTTGAGTTTTGGATGATACTGTCTCCTATGAATTAAATGTAGAGGACTTGCTTTTATCCTGTCATTGTTTCTTAAAACAGATGATTTGAAATATTCTGTAGGTAATTTATAGGATTTTTCACATTTTGCTCAAGATAACATACAAGCAGAAAGTAACTTATTAACAATAACTTTCCATTTTCTGTGTAGACTTAAGGTTTCCCCAAAATAATTGTGTATCATTTTTTAAAAAGTATTAATCACATTATTTCCAAACACATAGTACATAGTAATGCTTGTTGTGTTGTTTTGAAATTCGCTTGGCATTTTTTTTCCAAAGACTATTTGAACAAATTTTGTTACCAGTACATACACCTTTTTAGTTGTTTTAGGTGAGCATTTTTAGCATAGCAGCTGAGGAGCTTTGACAGTAAGTTTAATATTGGTATCACAGAATACCACCCTTTTGATAATTCTCCCTTACTTGTGTCCTTAATTAAAACAGCAACACAGGTGAATTATTTTAAGAATCATTACTAAAGGACGGTTTAAGAAAGAAAATACAATTTTCTAAATATATCTGAACCAGAATTTCTACTAATATATCTAAAAATGTCATGCTTCTATTTAGTCTTTATTAACTTTTAAAACATCACCTCTATTTTGCCAAAATCATTCTTTTGCTGAGAGAAAGGCTGTTGAGAATCATCTTTTGTAGTCATATATAATAATGTAAATTATGTTAAAAGCAAATGTCTTGGGTTTCTCTTTCTAAATAGCCCTTTTATCATGGTCTCAGCTCTTGTGACTGTTAACGCATAAGTGCCCAGGAGGATTGCACTAAACAGTACTTAAATTCTAAGAGAAGCTTTGAAAAGAACCTCTCTTTACCACACCTTCCTAAGAGCACCACCCTCACCTCCTCCATGGGGTGGGCTTCATTGTGATTCAGGGAACCTAGACCTAAAACTTAGCAACACTCCAGTGTTTACCTCTGACCAAAAACTCTGGGAGCCTTCGTTCGGGGTTTAGGACCAAGAACCTAGTATGAGAACCACAAGACCCCACTGCTGAGTATGAATGAGTAGACCATATCAGAGCTAGGATTTTCTCAAGGACACAGTCAGTGATGTAGATGGCTATGGTAAAAGAATAAGTGGGCTGAGACATGCAAAATATCTTTACATGAGCAGCTGGCAATGTGATCCTTTTGTCCTTTAACAGGTCCTGCTTATCCTGCCTAGAGGGATAGAAAGAAAGGACTAGAAGAAAAAAAAATACTGTCTTCTTCCCATAATAGTTTTACTTTGTTTTGCAAGTTAAAGACTAGGCCATAGGTTTTACTACCTACCACCCATAGTATAGATGTGCAGTAACTTAGGAATGCTTTCAAAAGATTAATTCCATACTCTACAGGGTGAGTGTACAGCCAGTTGCTCCATTTATGAATTTGCATTTCAGATCCTCTGCTATTACAGTGGTTAGACTTAATTTGATTTTAAGAGACAGTGAAAGGAAGAACAACTTTTGCTGAGGTTTGAGCCAAGTTGTAATTCCCAAAAGTTTCTGTGAATGAAAGATTTTTAGGTTTCAAATGATTCCCTTGGTTTCTTTTTCACTTGTAATCATTGTGAATGAAGGAAATCAAGTGATCTGATTGGCTGTTAACATGGACATGACCTTGAGTTCAATCTAATTTCTTACTGAACTCCTCCTTTTAGTTTACCATGTACCTATGTTTAAAAGTAATTTACAGTACCATGTAAATTAAACAGGTGACAACTTCACACCCATTTTATTGTACCTTTATCTTAGATGGGAATTAACTGAGTCATAATTCACATGCAGGTAATTCGTGTTCCTGAATGGGAACTTCAGTCAGACCCCGCAGTTCTTCATGAAAGCTTTACTGACTGAAGGACATGTGAGGCAAGAGTCTTTGGATTTGGTGTTTCCTTTTAAATTGGGGGGGGGGGGACTGGTGCTTTGATTTTAATAAAAGTTAACTTTGATGAATTTTTTACTGTGAGTATTTCACAAGACTTTTAATGGAAAAAATATCATTTCAGTAGAATTTTATCTAGAATCTTCGCTCATTTCTGCCTTCATGTATTCCTCTGGCAGTAGAAACAGTATGTGCGGAGTCAGTCTTCTAGTCCATAAATAGCAAATGGACTACTATTCTAACACATGGAATTTTTATTCTAGCACATGTATTTCCTCAACCTTAAGCTTGTTTTGTTTTTAAAAGGGGGGGGGGGGAGCCAGGCATGGTGGTGCACTCCTGTAATCCCACCATGGGAGGCTGAGGCAGGAGGATAACTGAGTTTGACGCCAGTGTGCACTACATTGTGAGACCCTTCCTTAAAGAAAAAAGGGCAAACAGGAAGAAAAAAAGAGTGATAAATAACTTCAACTGATATTTTATCCCTGAAGGTAAGAAAACTATGTCATGGGAAATTCTGCTTGTCTGAATCCCACTTTGAGGAGTAAGAGGAATGCAGGGAGTTGGGAATTTTACAAGTCATTTGGAAAGTCTGTCTATGTTAATTATGCCTTTAAAGTTTGGAAAGTTTTGCTAGTCATAAATTATAACTACAATTGTTTTAAGTACTTTTTTCTGGATTCTTCAGAAGGCTCACTTTATTTTTTTGGTACCAGGGATCAAACTCATGACCTTACACTTGCCAGGCAAGCATTTAGGCCACTGAGCTAAATCCCTGGCCCTAACTACAATTTCTTAAAATCATTATTGGTTACTTAGTAGATTTTGCTTTGTTGCAGATAACTCTCTATTCTGAAGTTAGTTTTAAAATAATCAGGTCATTAAAAAATACATCTAGGGTCTGGGGATTTAGCTCAGCAACATAAGCGCCTGCCTTTCAAGTGCAAGGTCATGAGTTCCATCCCCAGTACCAAAAAAAATAAACCACATCCATGGTTGTTATGAGTGCAACATTTACCAAAATTCTGTCTTGGCCCATTTTCAAGTGACTATTCTACTGTCCTCTACGATGTATCCAAAAATGAGAATGTGAATTCTTTGACACTGAAATAATGCCTTTAACCCCAAGACAAGTGAGCCAGAAAATCCAGAAATCTTTCATTGCCAGTGATCAAAGCCCAGTTGTCAATGCTTTGGTCTAAGGACAGACTCTGCAGATCAGCCAGTGGTAAGGACGCCTTACTCTTGGGATGGGAATGTACTGGCTGGAGAAGTGGCGTTTCTCCAAGAAAGCCCAAAGTAAGAGCTTTGGCATTCATAGGACAGAAAGAATTTTTGCTGTTATGGACAGTGCTTTAGAGAGCTTTGAAAATATTATTTTCTATATATGTATAAAATAGATTGATTCGACCTCAGTCTGATTACATAAAGCAGAGTGTGATTTTCACAGAATCAACCAGAATTGTCTGTCTCTTGGTGGTCTGTAAAACCAACCCACAAAAGTTCTGGTAGGTGATTTGCCTTTCTACTAATGACTAATATTGGTAAGTATGTTAAGCAACCCACATGAATCATCAAGAATTTGTCTAATTTGATGTTCGACTAAAATTCTGTGTGTGTTTTTGCTGTAGACTAATGTATCATCTCAGAAGCTGGGTGCTAGACAGTGCTGGGTAGCACTGTACATCTCCTTGGACCTGGAGATCCACAGATGCTGAGTCCTGCAATCCTTGGGAAGATGTTTCAAAACCAGCTTCCTCACTGGTTGACTGGTCTTTGATCAGTGCTAGCATTTGACTTCAATTATAAATAGCTGCTGACTTCAGCTTTGGGATTTACAGTTGTGGTTTGTGGTGGGTTGTTGGGCTACCTCTACACGTGTAGCCATAAATCTTTGCGTCAAAGACATTTTGGCCTAAAATTTTATAACTAGACTTAAAGGTGGTTTTCCTGTTGGGCAAACTCAGGCTACTTTTGTGCTTGAAAGCTAAGAATGTTTCTGGCTTGTAACAGCCCATATAAGGCTCACAAAGCTTAAAATATAATTGGCCCTCTGTATTCAGAGCATGTCCATAGATTACACTAATTGCAGATCAAAATATTTGGAAAAAATTTCAAATTCTATATATAATTGAAGTTATTAGTAGAGATTATTTAAATGTCATAGGAGGATGTGCCTAAGTTATGTGCAACTTGTTGTATAAGGAACTTCAGGATTTGGGTCTAAGCAGAGATATAAACCTCTTGCATACATAGGTCACTAACACAAAATTTCATTGGTTGTGAGCCAGCCTTGGGGTCCCTAACTTCTATAGACCTCTTCATTGAACAGCAGTAGAGATAAAATGTCTTTCCATAGCATGCCTCCGCAGATAAGATACAGCATGGAAGCAATTCGTGATGCAGGAAGGCTGGCTGCATTGTTTAGTTTTTATCATATAATCAGAAATCCCCTCCCAATAGTGATATTAGAGTAAAAATAAGGAGTGTATGGGAAGTTTATTCAAAGCTTGATAATTATATATAAGATGAACTAATTTAATCATTTATGAAGTTTTTTAAATAAGCTAATTTTAATTGGAACTGGATGACTAGTGGATTTGAAGGAATTATTGATAGTAGCTTTGTTCTTAGCTACAAATCTCATGAGAGAATACCAGTATATATTTTGTCTAAGATTTAAGGGTTATTCATTGATCTCACAGGAGAAAAGCCATCTTGCAACAGTGTTCATTTGTTACCTTTTCAGTCTTAAAGTACACCTTATAAAAGTTTGTGTTGGTCTCCCCTCTTGGGTAACAGTATATGTGAATATCTACCCAGCTGCATTCACATGTGCACCTTTTTTTTTAAATACATAAGTTTATTAACTACTAAGTAGCATAAAGAAATAAAGTCAAGGTTTTAAAAATGCCACAGCTCCATGAAAATAATCTTCCCTGGGTAGATCCATCTTTTCAGGTCTTCATTTAATTTGCTGGGAGAGGAAAAAAGAACAGGTCAAAAGACTTCTAAAAGTGTTCATACAAACCTGACACTAACAACCCAACAATAAAAAGTTCTTCAGTAAAATCTGAGAAATTAAGATTCATCACTTACTTTTGTGTACCTGGAAATGCAATTGTAGTTCTATAATTTTGTTACTATAGTCCATTACAGAGATTTAGAAAAATTAACAGTAAAAATGCTCACAAGTTGTTATGGGGCTCACTAAAATGATTAACTTTCTTTGCATAGTAGAATTGACATTATACTTAAATTAGTCACCAGACTGTTTATCCAGTAAAATTACTGGAGTACAATCTGTTGCTGAAGTTTAAAAACTTCGACACATTCTTGTAAACATTTTTAGAAACTTTACAGTCAGTCGTTGACTTGTGAACTTTCTGTACAAGATCATACATACTCTATAATTAGACTCAGAAACCTCATTTGTGAGTTGGAGTCTTCCTGCCTATATTAAGTGTTCACAGCACTTGTGTCATGTTGCTTGTACTTATTTATTGAAGCTACATGGTAGGAGCCTAAGAAAATGATAGTAAAAGCGCTATTAAAAAATACACAGGATCACCATAACTCTAAAACCAAAACCTAGTAAACAAAAATGAGGTAGATATGACTTGAATTAGAAATCTAAGCCATGTTAACATGTGAGCCCCGTTTCTTATATGTATTGTTATTCATAATACTTCTTAAAACATTGTAAAAAGTTGGAAAGGAAGAGAAAACTAGGAGATTGAGTAGCCTTACATACTAGTGTACCTTTCACAAGTTATTCAGTTTCCTTATGCGCTAGTTTATGTGAATAAATGAATATGCTTCCTTTCGATCTTTAATGAAAGAATTAGGAGTCAGTTCATGGTGTGATTTAAAGCATTCAATGATGGGTCACCTTCCAAAGACAGAACTAGACAAAGCCTAAGCTCATAATTAAATCATAGGTCACCTGAAATGTGATTAAAGAAAAAGAGACCTGGATAAGCCACCTGGTTTGTGTTTTGTATTTTTTCTTTCTGCAGTTGTGCCTTTCTTGTGTCACTGCTTACTAATAAGACATCTACCATGTGCCAGCCACAAGCTTTTTTTTCTTTTTCTTTTTTTTTTTTGGTACGGGGGATCGAACTCACAACCTCGCACTTGCCAAGCAGGTGCTTAAGCCACTGAGCTAAATCCCCGGCTGCCAGCCACAAGCTTCAAGCAGGACAAGATCAGTGTTGGGCTAGCTGTTCTCTGCTAAATCCAGTCGTAAGGACAATACTAGGAAGGCTTTCTCCTCCAATTTTGCCATAGCATGTACTTTGGGGGCATGTTTGTTATGTGGGCAGTCTGTAACTACTATAATGGACCGCAGCTGATGCCACAGTGAAGCCTTTGGGGGACTGGAGGATGGGCCAAGCTGTGTGGCCTTCAGTGCAACACTTAAATCCATACAGGAAAGTGGGGTGGGCAAAGTGCTAGAGCCTCAACAACTGGTAGTCACCTTGGTCCCTGTCAAACTACAGCTTTTACAGAAAACAAGTGTGAAGCTGATTATGTGACCCTGGTGCTACTCATAGTATGTGCAAGAAAGAGTTTTTCTTTTAGAACCCACTAAAATTGTGCTTGCTTAAAAGAAGTGTGCCCATATACCAAATTCATTTTCTTTGGTCAAAAAGTGATACCGTAGTTGAGAACTCCTAAGAGCTTCCCATATTACTTACCTGTAGGGCCCGTCCTTTGGTCTCAATGGGAAGAGTAAATGCAGAAATGGCACAGACAACACAGACAGATGAGAAAAGACACAGGGCTCCCAAGAATGATGCACTCATAAGGACCTGCAGGTCACAAGAGAATGACTTGATTGGGTCCCAAACACCCCTGGTCCTTTATATAAAACAAAACAAGGATTTCCTTTTAAATGCCAGTTCCATACGGTAGGAATTCCTGACACTGATTTACATGGCCAACATGTAGGAATTTCTGTGACTGGTATTAATAATGCACCAGCCAGTGTAGCCTTCTCTTTACCCACCTGGTAGGCACCTCTAGAACAAATTTACATGTCTAGGAAAATGAGAGCGAGCCTCTTTTCCCACCCCTTCTACCAGTTCACTTGTTTAATGTCTAAGGACAGCTGGTAACACCTCTGAGGTCCATCATCTGCATTCAGTTGTTCAGAAGAGAGAGCTTTTCAGGTCTGAAAAGATTGCTAATGCAGCTTGTCTTTCAATGCCTGTGTGACACTCAAGAGCTTCCTATTTGATGTCCTTTTTTCCACAGTAAATGTGGGTTTCTTCTGTCAACATCTTTTGGCTCAGATATTTTCACTCTGATAATAGCTAATTTAAACACAACATAATACGTCACTTTCCAGGACTGTGTCCAAATAGCCAAACATTTGGTAATTGTCAACTAATCTGGTTTTTTGAGACAGTGTCTCACTATGTAGCCCAGGTTGGCCTTGAATTCATGGTGGTGATCCTCCTGCCTCAGCTTTTTTTTTTTTTTTTTTTTAATTTTACTTAGTAAAGGTAGTGCAAATCCTCGGGCAGTTTTGCTTTTTGTTGTTTTTTTTTTCTCCCCTGAACTCACAACCGCATGCTTGTAAGGCAGGCACTTACACCGCTGACCTAAATCCCCAGCCCTCCTCAGCTTCTTGAGTGCTGGGATTGCAGTCATGTACCACCAAGCCTGGCTTTTGTTAATTAATGTTACATACACACTTTACTCTGAAGTGATTTAGCAACAGCAAGGCTCTCTAGGATCAGAATATTGCAGTTTGGAAAGAACTAAAAACTATCTGGTCTGGTCCAGCCTCCTTTGCACAAGAGCCTACACTAAATGACTTGTCTCAGATTCACATACAGAGAGGTGACAGCCAGCCTAGTATTAATTACTACCACAGCTTAGATTCCCTGAAGACACCCAGTTGGGGAGCTTACTACATTCAAAAACGGTAAATAACTTCACTTACACAAATGGGAGCTCTAATAATACTAGCTTCACCGATTATTTGTAGTTGAGCTTGCAAATGATAGGTTCTATTCTGATCCGTTTCCCAAAATACAACCTTTCCTAACCAAGAATTTGTGTTGTATGTTGAGAAAGAGAAGTTTAGGAAACTAGGTTTGGAAAAGGAATAGAAACCAAGAGAGACCAACTGGTTGAACTAGGAGCAAATCATGCCAAAATAGGGCATGGGTCTCTTGCTGCTGCCACCTCTGTAATTGGACACCAGGATTCTGAATCACTGCCAGACGGAATCTTCAACTCTCTCTTCCTCTCTTCCCTTGCAGAGGGAATCTTCAACTCTCAGGTGACCTCAGACCCAATAGTTGAGGCCAGGGCCGGAGATGGCAACTGCCTATTTTTGGCTTTCCTAGGGTACAAGGCTCTGTTTCATAGCGACTCTAGTAATCCTGTATTATTACTGAGTATTATTCCAATAAATTTAGTTAGCTGCCTAAGCTAACTAAAAGTTAATTTGTTATTTGCAAGTATGCTTTTTAAGTATTTTAAAGAGAAAAATTCAAAAACAAAGTAATAAAGTAACAATGACTAATACATTGCATATTGTTATCTTTAGTTACTCCGAGTACAACAGGCATTTAATTGTCCAAACAATATTAACTCAAACGTGGTTTTTCAGTGAATCAAGTCAAGAGAAATTGGTAGTATGCCTTAACTTGTGTGTGTGTGTGTGTGTTTTGTTTTTTGATTTTTTTTTTTTTGCTTTACCCTTTTCTCCTTCCCCCATCATAGTTTTTCCTTCCTTTTGAACAGTTTCTTCCCATTTTACAATGTCTATGGGCAAGTAGAAATCCTGAGTAATACCTAATTGTAAGAATCAGAATACAACCCAGTTTTCATAGGTAGCATCCATAATCTCTGACAGCAACATTACAGTGCTGAGGACTTGTAAGTTTGTGGTAAATAATTCTGAGGTAATGAAGCCCCCCCTCCCACGGGTTTCCCCACTCCATTGTTTTCAGGTCTTGTGATATTTCTTAAATCTTTTTTTTCAGATCAATCTTAATTGATTTCCAGAACTCCTACGGTGACTTTGCTTTTCATTAGAATTAGATTTCTTTGGTGAGAATTATATTTTTACAAGACTGTACCTTACAGTGGAAATCACATAAGCAATTTTACAAAAGAGGGATAATGAAAGATGCTTAGCTTTACTAATAACGGACAGTGTGCAGGTGAAGGCAAAATATGGTGTACTGCCTACCAGACTGATGAAGCTTTAGAAGTTTATTCTCTCTTTGGTAATGAAGAGAAACAGCGCTTGTTTGGGAATACATTTGGGCACATTAAATACGGTCATCACCAGCTCAGGGAAATGCAAAAGCATACCGCAAGCATCTCTCACCAGTTAGAATAGCTGTTTTCAAAACAGCGAGGGGTGGGGCTGTGTCTCGTGTACAATGCTTGCCTAGCATGTACAAGGCCCTGGTTTCCTTTTCCAGCGCAGTGCGGGCAGGGCAGGGCAGGGCGAGGGAGGGGTACCGATGAAGACAGAAAACAGAAAAAAGGAACCTTTACACACTGGTTGGAAATGCAGATTGGGGCAGCCATTATGCAAAACACTATGCAGGTTCCTAAACCTAGTGAACTAGGATGTACAAATCCTGCTGGTATGTACCCAAAGGAAATGAAGGTATCACCTCACAATAAAGGAGTGTATAAATAGAACAATTTGACAAAGTGTGTGTGTGATAGGGACTAGGGATAGAACCCAGGGCCTCCCAGTGTGCTGGAATTAAGGTAAAAAATTACCTTTTAGCCCATAAGTAACCCAACAGACTCTTTCTCCAAAATTTGGTATTTTCCTCAGACATATTCTGGAGTCCCTTCCTGTGTCTCTCATGTTTCCTTTTCTAGGCACATCACCAGTACAGTGTCTCTTTTTCTCATTTTACAGCTTTCCATAGCAATAATACATACTGCTTGAAGTTATATCCTAATGGAGACTAGGCAAGGAATGTAGAAACAGTTATGCAGTGTCTAGAACACAAGGGCTCAATGACTATTGAAAGATTGAAATAATGGCACATGTTCCTAGCTATTTTGTGCAGACCTTCAGCACCCCATTGCTGGTGAACACTGGAGAGAAGTATGTAAACTCTGAACAATTCCTCATCACTAAGGCAATGTGTAACTATAAGGAGGTGCATGTTTACACAGTACCTCAATAGTCACACGGGTGGAGAGGGTACGATGGAATCTGTCCCCATCTGATGTTTGCTTTGTAGTGAACCCCTGATGCTGGCCAGGACTTTGCCTAATCTTTCAGACCTGCTTGTGGGTACTTTGCTGCTAAGGAGGTCGATTATGTAAGAAGCACTTTTTATACCCTCTGGGAAAGATACCACATCACCTGTCCCAAGATTCAAATCAGTATGAGGATGGTGTCCCATCTGCCTCCATGGTGACTATAATACATAGAGATATTTGTAAAATATATATATAATATAGTTATATATGTATTTCAGAAATATATATATAACCCAAATATAGCTATATATATGGCCCAAATATATATTTATATATGCATTATGTGCCTATAGTACATAAAGTGTGCATACATTTAACACATATACACAAACCTGCATGTTTACATATTACTGGTACACAGACACACTCAGACTATATATGCACCGAAAAGCAACAGGAAAAATACTACTAACTGGTTATCCCTGGTGACAGAATTACTGGGAATTTTCCCCTTAATCACACCTTTCTGTATTTCAGATTTTACAGCCAGTATGTTTTTATATTCAGGAAAAAAGTTTAAATGATGTAAAATGAGAAAAACAACTTCTAAAGTTTAAATAGCTAATTTTTAGAAATTACTGCAAAAGAGACAACCCTAAGTAAATTATAAAAACAAACAGGTTTAGTTGATAACTATTTTACAGAAAATAAAGCTAATTAGGTTAGTTATAGTCTTTAATCCCAGCACTCTAGTCGCCAGCAGCAGGCCAGCCCAAACTAGATAGATCCCATTTTAAGAAAACCAAACAAAAATGGGGAAAGAACCACTAACAAGGGAGAAAGTGAAAAAAATTAAATATGCCCTACAGTTTATTGCTAGTAAGTTCAAATGGTAGTCAATAAAAGAATTTCCTTACATTTACTCAGATAAAAATAAAGGGGAAAAAAGTGACCTCAGGAGAATGGGCAGAGAAACAGTACATTTTCAACAGTGTCAACAGAACTCTTTCCTTTTCAATTTTTTTTCACCTTTTTCTTTCCCTCTTGTCCCCTTCTCATGTCCAAGGAACAGAATCCAGTGAAAGAAAAAACCTCTCCATGACTTTTTAAGAAACCAATGTGGAAACAGTTCTAGAACCTAACATGCACAAATAAACACCAATCACCATTTCATGTATGAGTATTGATTCCAAAGTTACAGAAATGCTGACAGATTGAATTTGGTGATTTGCTAAAAGCATAAAAGACTTAACTGGAAGCCCTCACTGGCCTAATAGCTGAGGGCTGTCTTATTCCTGCTTCTTCCATTTACCTTGCCAAGAGTTTTCAAGTATACTTAATCCAGTTTGATATCTTCTCCAAACTCATCAATAACATTTTAAACTACTTGTGTGCAAACTAATATAAAAATAAATTAGATGTCTATATATAAAAATGGAAACATCAATTCTATTCTAAGTACTTTGTATGTTCACTGTGCATTACCAGCTGCATGTAGCAGCCAGGAATACAGAAGTTGGCAAACGGTACATAGATCCTGGTCCTCAAGTCACCTCTGACTGTCTTCATTCCCACCCAGATTCATATGCTGAAGCCCTAACACCCATGTGATGAAGTGAGAGTGGACGTCTGGGAGTACAGTAGTCAGGTGAAGTCATGATGATAGGTCCGCTAAGATGAGATCAAGGCCCACGTAGGAGACAGCTTGCTCTCTACCACGTGGGGCACAGGGTGAAGGCTGTCACCAGCCAGGAAGAGTACGTCGGCAGAGCCCAGCCTTCCTGCCTCCCTCAATGATAAATCCCCCAGCTACACGGGAGATTTTGTTGTAGCAGCCGCAGCATCTCATTGGTAGATCCCTGTAAATCATGTTTAAAATTTTGGTCTTCATGAGAAGGCAGGAAATTTTTTTAAAGGGTTGTTTGCACAAGAATACATTTTTTTAAAAAAGTTGTTTGCACAAGAATATGATCTGTGATAATATGAACTGATGGGGATGTGAATACACAGGCGTGACTGGTTAGGAAGCCCTGATAGACCAGGAAAATGGAGGTAGCTTAAGCTAGAGAGCTACTAGTGGCAGAAAAAGTGCTAACGCGAATGACACTGCAGGTTGTGTTTGGCTAAATCTACAGGGTTTGAGGATCCTAAAGATGAGGGAGAGAAAGGTGACTCTTAGGCCAGGTGGGGACCCCATTTGCCAGTGGTAACTGGGAAAGGAGTGGGTTTGAGGAGAAACACTGGGAATTGAATGTCAGACAAGCTGGACTTCAGGTGCTTCTAAGACATCTGACTTACTTTTCTCACTGCTGAGACGAAATACCTGGTGCCCAAAGTTAAAGGAGAAAAGGTTTACTTTGCTCAGTTTGTAGAGCTTTCAGTTCCTAATCTGCTTATTCCAAGGCCGGGCGGCATCGCAGAGAACCGTCCCTGGTGGCAGAAGGTAGCAAAGGCAGCAAGTAACCTTAACGGCATCTCTCTGCCCCTTTGTACCCTAATCTGGCCTACTGGGATTAGGCTGGTGCTACAACCACCAGTAGACTGAGCACACACTCTAGATTCAGCCACCTCTGGAAAAAACCCACACACTTCATGAGGGTTTGGAGGAGAACAACGGGACACAAACCTAACAGCATCCAAATGGCAGTGTTGAGGAGCAATTAGATGGATCTGGAGCTCAGAAAAAAAGCCTACTCAGAATCCTGATCATATAGTCATTAAACTCATAAAAATGATGTCTTCCTAAGTTCAGGAAGAGAACGGTCTAAACTGAGCCCTCAGAAATCCCCCAAATCAAAACACAAGTACGTATGTCTCAGAGAAGCAAACTTGGTAAAAGTGGGGAGGAAAACCCTAGGAGAACGATGTGGCACAGGTGATGGGGTCCAGGGACTCGAGGGATTAAAGGGACCTTTGAATCCTGGAGACCAGGGGTAGCAGCAGGAGCCAGGGAAGGGAGGGGAGAGGGAAAGAAATAGGAGAGGGAAGCCTTTTAGGAGTTTGGCCAGAGAGAGGAAGGGGTTTGGGTTTACAGTGTGAACTGTGCAATTGGGAGCATATTCAGATGCCGTGGGGAGCATAGCACTTTGAAGAGAACATTGGAATTGTAGAGGGTACAATCAAACCTGGAGACTCCACCAAGAAACCACTGGGAAAGAATTCAATAAGCTGACTATTTAAAAGTCAATAAGCAAGAAAAGAATGTTAAAAGTTATAATGAAAATAATTACTCAACAGCAAAAGCTGTAAAATGCTTAGGCACAATCAAACCACAGTGGCAAGCAGAAACACCAACATCCTAGATTTGAAGGCAGATTTATTTTATGTCAATGGGCACTGATTGGGGTCACTTGCAAAATAGCAGGCCCTGATCTCTAGTGATCTAAGGCTCATGGGATAAGTAAGCAGGAAGTACAGAGGTGGAATGGCTTGTCAGTTGATGATTGGTCCTCATATGCATCACAGTAACCAGCTATGTATCACAGCAACCAGCTGTTTCTAGGAGACAGAAGCAACTGCAACAGGAACTATCACCTGGGCAACTAAGAAATTAAAGTACACTGACGTGGGAGGATAAGGGCTGGGGGATTTCCTGCTACATTTCTCCCCTCTAATTTTTGCTGAGCACATTTCATGTGATCTTTTGAGACAAGGCCCAACTAGCAGCAATAACAGGGTTGCAGTGATCCTAGGATGGTCTCTAGCCAAGCTCCCCAAGATTGCCTTATTCCGTAGTTTTTCCTTAAGTTGCTTTTCAGGCAGAGACACAATTTAGGCTTCTCTGTACTGTAACATTATTTTGGCAAGATAGTGAGGGAGTTAATCTGGGTTAGGAGAGTGTCCATGGTGTCTTGCAAGCTCATCGCATCTTAGTCCAGTGTTTGATTGTTCTGTTCTTTGGGGGCAACCATCCATAGAGTTTAAGGCAAAATAAAATACCGCTGTCGGGGTAGGGAAGCAAGCACTAGGGTAAGCAGCCTGAAGAGACACAAAAATCAAGGGGAACAGGTATGGTACAATCCTGTGTACTGTGTCTCAGGCCCCAGCCCTGCATGGACTGGTCAGCATCTAGTGACCAGAGCAGGGCTTTGAGTGTGTGGTCTCTTAAGAGTGAGCTGCCTGATCTAAGTAAATTTTTCAGTGAATCTGAAACTGGATTTCTGAAACTTTAAG
Source organism: Dolichotis patagonum (assembly GCA_004027295.1). Lineage (NCBI taxonomy): Eukaryota > Metazoa > Chordata > Mammalia > Rodentia > Caviidae > Dolichotis > Dolichotis patagonum. The sequence goes on along the minus strand of PVJX010000617.1, from coordinate 104,272 downwards.
AGCTGTTAGTATGGTGTGTGCAAGGGTCTACAGATATAGCTGGTCTTTTGGCTAAATTTTTATGGAGCTGGTTACAAGCTGTTTTTTAATTTTTCTAGAGCTTTGTGGACTATAGTCACAAATGTAGGCTCATTGTTGCTGTCAGTGGCCAAGGGGTAGGCCATATCTAGGGATAATTTTTCAAAGTGGGACCCTATATACCTCTGTTGTCTTCTCCGTGTGGGTAGGAGATGGAAGTTCGGGGCAGTGACACAGATGCTGAAGGCTGATCTGGCTGCAGGGGTAGAGGGGCCAGCACAGCAGCTTAAGCCTGCAGACCATACAGTGGGGGCAGGTCTGGTGGCTGGCATTGTTGATTTAGTCAGTTGGATTCCTGGAAGGGACTTAGGCCTCTGGATTGAATTATTTTGCATTGGTGACAGGTTTTCAAACAGCAGCAGGAAGCAGTGGCAGGAGAGCTTTGGTCAAAATAGCTTTGTCCAAGGTGACCGCGTCATATCTAGCCTGTCAAACTCTTCCTAACAGAGCTGCTCCCATTCATAAACAGAGGTTCTCAGCATCTGCCAGGGGACTTATTTTTAGAACAGTTCATACCAGTACAGCATGTGGGACCTGGACAGTTAGGTCTTGGTCTGAGGTGAGCTTGTCAGCTTTCGGGATCACAAGGACAATGGCTGGTAGAGCATGGAGGCAAAATCAGGGAGACAGCCCCTAGTGACTGGGTCTAAGTATTTGCACAAGGAAGCCACTGGGCCTCCCATGGGCTGAGAGTCTGAGAAAGCATCATTTTTGTGAACTCAAGGATTCAGATTTTATAGAAGCAAGCAACTCCACGGAATCTTTGGAGTTTCCAACTTGTAACCAGGTTCTGTCAGACATTGTAGCAGAGCTTTTGGGTCTTTTCTGCAGGCCGCCTGAGTGTCATTAATCAGAAGGGGTTTTTCGGAGGGGGTCTTTTTTGAGGCAGGGTTTCACTATATGGTTCAAGCTGGCCTTTAACTCACTTTGTAGCCAAGGCTGGTCTCAAACTCACAGTGAGCCCCTTGCCTCAGCCTACCTAGTGCTGGGATTCTGGATACGTGCCACCACTCCCAGCGGAAGTGCTTTTTTAAAGAGGAGACACATTCTTGAACCCTGAGAGACTGAGTGCAGGTTAGTTGCCTTTTGAGTCAGAACTGGGATATTTGCGAAGAGGGGCTGACTAGCAGCAGCCAACTGAAGACAGAAGGCAGCATTCTTTAGGTACAGGCATCTGTACCAGCAGGCTGTGGGTAGCAGAAGACTGAGGCACTGTATATAGAGGGCAATTGCCGTGGCGTTGTTAGCTCAGTGATCTTGAACTGGCTTTACAGGCAGAAAGGTGCTTTTCAGCAGTTGGAGAGTCTATAAACATTTTGCAGTTTTGAAACCTCTGAATGCATTTTTGAATTTATAGTCAATTCTCTCGTGACATAGGATACTGTTTGATGCAGGTGAGGGTTGCCCCGTGATGGGTTTCACAGAAGCAGATGGCCTAATCTCAGGGCACAAGGGACAGTGACAGAATTGTGGAGCTGGAAAGGACAGAGAAACAGGCTGTCTCAGAGCAGCCACATCTGTTGTCAGAGCCTCCCTGAAAAGAGTGGAAGAGTTCCCAAGCCCTATGGGAGTTGAGTAACAGGGTGCATGCGTTGGGAACTGCATAATGGAAGGTGATAGCTGTTGTTGACAGTGTGGAGATCTTTCCCAAGGTGATTAACAGCCGGTCAGGCTGATGTGTGACTGGATGCTTGTTTGTTTCATGTGACATGTGACAGCAATTGGGGTCATGGTGAAGAGGCATGGTTGATGACCAGGCCCAGAGGTGAGTCTTTATACCTCTGGGAGGAGAATTTTCAGAACTTCACAATGTGATTATCTGTCTCAGGCTGATGCAGACTTCAACTTCCTCTTAGAGAACAATCAGAGTTGAAAATTCAGGGTTAACCAAGAGGGAGGCTGACTGGTTTAGTGCAAAGGAGATGGTCACTTCTAACTTGAAGAGGAGGTCTCTTTCCAGAAGTGGTTTGGGGTCTGGCTTACACAGAAGTCCTCCAGGCTGCAAGTTTGTGTCTGGCAGAAGGGGTGAGAGGGAAGAGTTCTAGTTGCCCCAATGATGATACTATGGGCTCCCAGTGGCCCAGCTGAAGAAGGGGGCCTGTCTGACCTAGCCTGAGCCCATCAAACCAATGAAAGTGTTGTCATGTGATCCAGGTTGAAGATTTTGAGAGGTCTTACCTTTTTAAAAAATAAATATTTATTTATTTATGTTAATGTTCATAGTCCTTATAACTTACAGCCAGAGGGTATGGTCAGCTATCAGACTGGATTTTCTTAAATCAGGTTTTTGGGTAAGAGACATTAGGTACTTTTACCAGGTTTCTGGGTAAGAGTAGTTGATGGGCTTCCCAAGGGGGGGGCCTTCCCCCCTTTTTTGATGTCTTTGAGAAGCATTCAGCTGGGTTGTTTCTAGGCAAGGCGACCTTTGGAAAGGCCATGGCAACTCATTCATCAGGGTTGACAGTCCAGTTTTCCTCAGTCAAAATGTAGAACTCAGATTGTTGACAGTTATCTTAGGTGGGCATCAGATGACTCCATGTGACCAGGATAGGAAGCAGAAGGCTCTGGAGGTAGGGCCTGGGTAACTTGATACAGGCCATGGCTCACTGGAACCAGTTCATTTGGCTGAAGGTAAGTGAATCAGGAGTAGGGAGTGAAGCTATGGATGTTGGCAGCAACTGTGGTGGCCAACAAGGGTGCTAAGGCACATTTGTTAGAAATAATGGGCCTCTTTTTCCTTTTTCTTTTGAGTTGTTTGAGATGCAGGGAGCAGTTTGGTTTCATTTTTAACTCCATAAAAGCCCTTTTTTCCTGCAGTCAGGAACTGTGTGTTTTGACTAATCCTCATCTCTGACTCCCTATGTGTGTTCTGTACCCTCAAACAATGCCACAACAAAAGGTGGGTGCCCCTCAGACCATCCAAATGCCTGCTGGTTGCACCCCTCACAACTTAGCTGAGGAGGATGCAAGGCCTTTGTTATGCCATGTGTTGACCAGCTGAGGGCCCAATCAGCCACCATAACTGGTGCTTCCCAGTCCTGGTGCACAGATGGAGCAGCCTATTGCTAACACTGTCTGTTCCCCTCACACATTTATTCAGCAGGCATTCAGAGCTTCAACATTCCAATCCCCCTTCCCTCGAGGGTGGCCTTAACTAAGAAGAGTTGATCAAGCTATTCTGCTTGAGCTGAGTAGGACTGACTAACTGGGGGTGCCCCTGGAGATCGTCGCAGAATTAGGCAGACAAGCAGGAAGGCAGTCGCAGACAGATTGCATCCTCCTCCCTTTGGGGTCTAATGTGAGCCACCTGAGTGGGGAGCCAGGAATCCTCCTTCACACCTCCAAGGGACTCAAGAAATCTCAAGGGCATGCCTTCCCATCAGGACCTGGCACGGTCCTTGCTCTGTGTGTGAGGGCTGTGACCAGTGACCAAAAATGTCAGTACAGTTGGTCTCCCCAGCCAACACACCAGATACAACAGCAAGCAGAAATACCAAAACTATACCCAGGATCTGGAGACAGATTAATATTACATTGACAGGCACTGATTGGGGTCACTCCCAAAATATCAGGCCCTGATATCTAGTGATCTAGGGCTTTATAAGGAATAAGCAAACAGGAAGTACAGAGGTAGAATGGCTTGTCAACTGGGGATTGGTTCCTACACTATGCATCACTGTGACCAACTATCCATCACAGTGACCAGCCACTACTAGGAGACAAAAGTAATAGGAACTGGAACTGGAAGTATGACCTGGACAACTAAGAAACTAAATTATACTTTCTGGAGTGGGGGGTCATTTTCTGTTACAGAACTACACAGAATCTATTTGAAGAAAACAGTAAAATCCCAACAAGGGGCATAGAAGGAAAATTGAACAAATGAAGAGACAAATTTGTTCTCAGGAAGACAACATTGTAAGAAAAGTCAATTTTCTGAAATTAACTGATATATGTAATCAATAATTAAGCTCTTAATAGAATTTGGGCAAAGAAGGCAAAATAGAAGCAAATGGTTCTAACGTGTATCTGAGAACAAAGCAATGATGTCATAGACAGCTGTTTTAAAAGTATGATAAAATTAGAATAATGAGAAGAATACAATAATAAAAGCATAAATCAATGAACAAAAATAGTTAACTGGAGCTGAGCGTAGTGGTGCACGCCTGTAGTCCCAGCATTCTGGGAGGCTGAGGCAGGAGGATCACTGCAAGTTTGAGGCTATCCTGGGCTACATAGTGAGTCTCAGGGCAGCTTGTACTGCATAGTGAGACCCTGCTGCCTATACTACATAGTGAGATGCTATCTCAAGAAAAAAAAAAAAAACTATCAAAAATAGTTAACTAGAAATAGACAAGTGATTGTGAGAATACTGTACAAGCAAGCAGACACTTCTAATCCCTAAGTAAACAGTGGATTATACAATAAATAGTGTTGGACAAGCAGTTTGCCCCTGGGGAAATCATACTTCCTGCAGCAGACTTCATGCTTCTGTAAACTTGGGAGCTTGAAGAGGGCACATCAGGGTTGTGGGGTGAGATCTGGGATATGCTCACTCTGAAAAAGTTGATTGAATTGGATACTTATGATTTAGACTCTTCTTTGTATATCTCATACTCAGGAAATTTATACTCCCTCCATCTCTCCCCATTCAAGAAAAAGACAGATCACACAAAAATAAAGGAACATGTGTTTTCACAATCCCAATCAGAGACTATAAGATATGAAAGGAAATGTTCATAAATGTCAGTGTCTCTGAGCTTAAAAGGTCATACACTGAAAATGGAGAGCATAAAAGATAACAGAAAAATCAGAGGATTATTTGCAAAATGCCAGAAAAATGGCTAAACTGGGTGTGACAGTGCACCCCTGAAATCACAGCACTCCGGAGCTTGAGGACTGTGGGGAGTTCCAGGCCAGCCTGAACAACATGGTGAGATCCTGTATCAAAACTTTAAAAAAGGAAAAAACAGGTAAAACATCTTTCTTTATATGAAAGATTCTCACAAATCAATGCTTTAAAGACTGAATTGAAGCTGGGCGTGGTGATACAGGCATGTAATCCTAGCACCTTGGGAGGCTGAGGCAGGAGCTAGCTCAAATTGGGGCATTTTAGGGACATAGTGGGAACCTGTTTTCAAAATTATAAAACGGGTAGAGGTGGGGATGTAGGCTTAGTGCAAGAGCCCTAAAATAACAAAGACAATTGGAAAGTGGGCAAGTATTTGTGCAGGCAACCTGAAACAAAGATGAAATAATCAAAGAGGAAAAGAACATTGAATTTTATTCCTGAATAAAAGAAACAGTAATTACAATAACAAAGGGCTGCCACGTATTGCCTGTGAGACTGAAGACAAAAGACTTACAAAACCTGTAGGCTTTTAAGCCTTGAGTTAAACTCAGGAGTCGAGCATGGTGTACCAGAAAGGTAAAGAAGGGACTGGGGATTTAGCTCAGCGGCATAAGCACCTGCCTTGCAAGCAGGCAGTCGTGAGTTCGATCCCTGGTACCGATAAAAAAAACAAAAAACAAAAACAGAAAGGTAAAGAAAGTAAACCCTGACCAACAGACCAACTGCTAGGAGGGTTACTGTGTTCACAACAACCTGAACTATGTAGTTGAGTTTAAGGCCAACATGAACTTTTTTGAGACCCCGTCTCAAAAAAAAAAAAAAAAAAAAAAAAAAAGCTAAATAATAGAGAATTAAGTCATTGAAAAGTAACTTTTAGATTTATCTCCAATATCTTGCAGCATTAAACAGAGCTTTTTATACTAGTGGACATGAAAAATCTCTGCAAACTATCATTGAGTACCAAAAAAGCATATGAATCATCCTATTTGGGTAAAATGAATATATTTTTACTCATATATATATACTGTGTGTATATATATATATATATATATATATATATATATATGCTATATATATACAGTAAAAGAACTTCATTAAACTCTTCGTTCTGAGTAGTGAAATATTAGGTAGAAAAACTTTAACTGTCATTTTGTATTTTCAGCAGGGAATGATAAAAATCGCCTGGTCAAAATTGCCTTGGGGTCAGGCCTGGTGGCACACACCTGTAATCCCAGCACTTAGGAGGCTGAGGCAGGAGGATCATTGCAAGTCTGAGAACAGCCTGAGCTACAAAGTGAACTCAAAGCCAGCCTGAACTGCACAGTGAGACCCTGTCTCAAAAAGACCAAACAAAAAACAAAAAAAAACCCTGCCTTTGGGAATCTTGTATGCATATGTTTGTTCATGTGCTTGGGTATGTTTTGAGACAAGGTTTTGCTGTGTAGCCCAGGCTAGCCTGAAGTCTCAGTGATCTTCTTGCCTCAGCCTCTTATGTGCTGGGATTACAGATATGTACCACCATACCTCAAATACAGGACTCAAAATATTTTAAACGCCAACATATTTGAGAACCACACTGACACTGACAAAACTGCTCTCTTTGACTGGACTGTAGGGAGACTCCTCTGAGCCCCCTTCTCATCTAGGCCTCAGCTTTGACCTAAGATTTAAACAAAAACAGTTTCTAATAGCTCAAGGCCACATGCATAGGAGGCCCAGCGCTCCCCATAGAGGCCCACCAGTCAGAACGCCTGACTGCCAAAGCAGTTGCTTCTTCAGCCAACACTTAGACAGGGCCTCTGTGTCCCAGCCTCTGGGGAGGAAGGGCCCTGACTCCACAGCAATGAGCAAGCCCAGATGGCCTTATGGAGACCAACACACCTCTGCCAATTTTTGTGATTTTTCTTATTTCGCTGACTGCTCAAGTCCCTGCCCTTTCCTCTCCTTCCACTTGGCACATTACCTTTTATAGACCTACTGATATCTGTGCCAATGCAAGTGGTGTTTGGTTCACAGTGGCTTTTATCCAATTGCAATAGTTATTACCACTTGAAACTCATTCTTACCATTACACTTGGTCTTAGCCAAAAAGCTGAGAAGCACTACCCTTCCACTTTAATGAGTCCCTGGCGTTACCTTCAACAAGGTCCAGTTTTTCCATAAATTCCATACTGAGCCAACGTCCTTTATGAACATTTTGAATGTACAGGATTTTGATTCCTATTAACTTAGGGGGTTCTGCAGTGTCCTATGCATGGACTTGCTGGTCTCCATCCTTCACAGAAAGGTTAGGCATTTGATAGGACAAGGAAATCATGGCTCAGCAAGACTATGCAATCAGATTTACCATTGGTTCCTCTGTCCTTATGGGATGAGGAAAAGTGTTCTCTGGGATTGTGTACTCCGCTTTCCAATCTTGGTAGAACAGTGTTCTAACCTCTAATTCACTGTCTCTACACCAACAAGGTGATCCATTTAAAATGCAACACTAACCACACCACTCAAATTATCACTAAAACCCTTAACTTACTGCCGATTGTGCCTAAGATAGAATCCAAAGCCCTCACTATGCCTGTGCCACACATCCCGTCCCCGCACGTCCCTCTGCTTGGGCGCCATGGAGTGGTCCATTCCTGGACATGCCAACCTCTGGCCCTCGGGCCCTGCTAGCAGCTGGCATCCTACTTGGAAGTCTATTTATTTCCCTTATGCCACTGGCAACTTCTCATACTTTAGGTTCCAACTCTGAGGTCACCTTTTTAGGACTTGCCCAAAAAATGTGTCACACCCTTCTACTCACAAATAAATTTCCAAAGCACTAATCACAACCTGAAGTTATCTTAAATTCTTTACTATTTATAAAGTAGCCAACTTCAAAGTAAGTTTCTTGAGGACAAGCCATGCAGCCAAATGTTCAACAGCAGGTTCCCCCATACCCTGGCCTACAGGCTGTACCGTTTCCAAACTCTAGCACTGTGGCTAATTTCAAACTGCACTGTGACAATAAACAGCTTGTAAATTTTCCTGAAAATAGAACCATCAGCTTTCACAAGCCAGCAGAAGCCAGTTCCACACACACTGGGATCCTGTTTTGCTTATTTACTGCTGCAAAGGAAAAGAACTGCGGGACTGCTCTGGCTTGAGTGTGTTCCCCAAGGGCTTGGTCCTCAGCATGCTGACATGAAGAGGTGGGGCCCATGGCAGGTCCTGAGGTGACCTGGGTGTGTAGTTTCAGAAGAGACTGAGAAATTTCCTCCCTGACTTCCTACACTTCTTGTCTGACAAACATGATCTCACCTGGATGTCACAGGAACACCTAATCTTGGATTTTAGACCTCCAAAATGTGAACAAAATAAACCTCTTCTCTCTATAAAGTACCCAGCCCTGGTTAGTTTCTTACAGTAATGAAAAACAGACTAATACGAGAATAGTGCCTTCTGATCATTGTCTCTCTAGCAACAATTTTTTAAAATGTAATGCGGATGTTGAATTTCCAGTTGTTTTGGTGGGGGGAGTTACTGGGGTTTTGAACCCAAGGCCTTGCATACACTAGACAAGTGCTCTACCACTGAGCTTTATTTCCAGCCCCTGGGATAATTTTTAATTGTTTTACCAAATGCACATTATGGCTAATTGAATCTTTGTGTGTGTATGGAGGGGTCCTAACAAACTATTTTAGAGAACTACTAAGTTCTCTAGACTACTAAGTAATAATTTGGAGAACAATTACTAAGTTCTCTAAAATTACTAAGTTCTCTAAGTTCTGTAGTAATTACTACAGAAATAAAAATTTGCTGAATGAGTCACCAAAATAGGATCCTAAGTGAAGGAACCTTTTTCTCTCCTGACAAAGATCCTGTTTATCTACCCTACTTCCTTCGGAATCCTAACAAACAAATATCTCAGGCTAAATGATTTCAATTACAGCAGAGAGCTGCTTGAGAGAACAGATTTCAGAGAATTCCGTAGGAACCATAGAAACACTGGGTCTGCTGTGTTTGGGCAAAGTGATGAGGCTGAAGGGAGAAGACGAGGGACAGCTGCCATGCCACTGGGGGCAGAAGTCTGTCAGGCAAATAAGATGCTTACAAAATTCACTGGAGCTTATGAATGGACTTCTCCACTGCCATGCCTCTGAGAAGCTTCTCAAAGACTTCGGAGGCTCTCCAACCTTTTTGCTGGGTGGTAGACTCATTCGTTGAGCCTGGCCCCAGGGGAGCAGTCTTGCTTGACTTACCCAACCCCAAACTTACTGCAGTCACACAAGCTTGCCGAAGAACCTACACTGTAAGCCTTAGTGACTGGAGTATGCTAGGAGGACTCAGCCACCCACAGGCGGAACCAGCGTTATTGTCACTGAACTGAGGGAGGCCTGGTGTCACCAGCCAAGTGTCTGTGTCCCTCCAAAATGTACTGGTGCATTGAGTGAGTCTTTAATAATTTTGTTATAAAATACTCCTCTTTTGTTCTCTTGGACTACATACTCACAACTACCATTATTTCTATTACAGTTAGTTTCTGATAGCGAAATTTCTCCAAACATTCATTTTTAGAGGTGCATGTGTATTACACTCATAACTATAGTCATTCACTGATCACATGTAGACATTTTCCCTTAGCTGATTTAATGCCCTGTTTTGGGAATAAGAAAGAGGAAACCCATTGCAGTCCCAGGATGCTAAGGAGAGCAGAGCCTATGGACCCAGGACACCTGGTCCAGTGGGGTTCTTTCCTGCCCCCAAAACCCACCAGAAGTTGGAGAACCCAGAGACTCGCTTCCTAATGAAAGCTGGAGACATTGACCCTGCCTTGCCCTGGTCATCCAGAGAAAGTCATGTTTTACTCCTTTCTTTCACCAATGGACTCTTCTGAAAATGATGAAATAGTAGACATGAAGGAATTTTGAAAAGCAAAAGCACATGACAAAAGCAGCCCTCAAAATGGTTGTGGTGGCACATGCTTATAATCCCAGCATATGGGAGGCTGAGGCAGGAGGATTGTTGTGAGTTTGAGTCCAGCCTGGGCTACAAAGTGAGCTCAAGGCCAGCCTGAACTACATAGTGAGACCCTGTCTCAAGAAGACAAAAAAAAGAGAGAGAGAGAGAAAGAAAGAAGAAAGAAAGAAAGAAAGAAAGAAAGAAAGAAAGAAAGAAAAGAAAAGAAAAAAGCAGCCCTGATTTTTCTTTAAGATAATTAGGAAAACACTGCCAAGAGAATTAAAACTCTCAAAAATCTCTGGTGGTCATAAAATCCCTATGTTAAATTATGGGAGCTGTGTGTTGAAGTCTGCACCCACAGCAAGATCCTTCTTCCAAGAATGTCACCTCCTCACTGCCCTGACTGCCTGGTCCTCCTGGCTGTCATCCATATGGATGCAGCTCAGCCAAGGACAAATGACCAGACTGGGCCAATGACAGGCCCTGGCTAGGGACCCAGAGACCACTGATCAGTTCCTTCAGCGGGGCAGAGAGAGGACAGGTGTGGGGGATTTGTGGAAATGCTCCACACACAGCCAAGCGAGGCCAGCTCATGTGTCATCGGGGAGACACATCTGCCATTGGGGAGAGAAGGGCAAGGCCTGCACACTTGGGCAGCAGGAGCAGTTACAGGCTGCAGCCAGGGTGGAGGGGCATCAGAGCATCTCAGGACTGTCAGCCTCAGGTTTGCCTTTTCTGTGGCTGCCTGACCAAGCAGATTTGGCTCACCCTATCTGCTGATTGCTCTCCTGAAACATGTTTCTGGTCCCCTGGGTCCCAGTCACACTGCACCCAGTATGTCTGTGCATGACAGGTCCCTGTCCCAGTACCACCTCCCTGTATTTCTTGTCTCTTCACCATTGTCAGTATAGACAAGCAGCTAACACGTATCTAGCCACAGATCTGACTCAGGTTCACGCCTGCAGTCACTGGTGTGCTCCAGCCCAGCTCCAGCCCCAGCTCCACGTGCCACCCTTTCCTTTCACATATGCCCCCAACAATACCCAGCTGAGTGACCCCAAAGTGCTAGCCATTCACACCACTGACTGGCTGGGAGCCCAGTGCACCAAAGCAACCGCTCTCTCCATGTGAACACGCTGAAGCCTTGGGGCAGTGGTGTCTTTGGAAAACTCAAAAGAGAGCAGGAATCCTGGGCTGTGCCCTTCATCTTTAGAGGTTGGGCTCCTCCTTCCCAACTGCCCTTGGGCTCCCTCTGCTGCAGACCCCTCGGCCTACCTGGGATATGAATGGCGCCACCATCGCCCCGATGCGACACAGGGAGCCGCTGGTCCCCATCCCTAGGGCGCGGATCGCGGTGGGATAGACCTGTGAGAGGCACAGAAACCCAGTCACAGTCACCTCCTCTTCTCCTCCTCCCTCCCCAGGTCCTCAGAAAACCAGAAGGACTTCAGGTCACAGAAGACCCTAGTTTCCTGTGGTACCCAACTTTGAATGTTTATGACAGTAAATATCTGTCAAAAACAAGCACTTTAGAAAGTGTCCTTTAAGTGAGCATCTTCCTGAAATGTATGTTTAACTGAACATCTAAATTTTAAACAGATGACCTCTGAAATCAGACTCCAAATTCCTACCTTCGAGGTTGTTTGTTTTTTTGGAGATAAAGTCTTGCTATGTGGTCAAAGCTGCCTTCAACTCACAGTGATCCTCTTGCCTCAGCCTCCCTAGTGCTAGGATTATAGGTATGCACTTTACCATGCCTGGCTTAATTCTGGGTGGTTTTTTTCTTTTTCTTTTTTTTTTTTTTTCATTTTTATGGGGTTTTTTCACTTATCTTTTAAGAGAAAAAATAAAAATAACAACAAAACAGTTTCAAAACAGGTGAATAGAAGAGTTACAACAAGTAATACATTGCACATTGTTGTCTGTGTAGTAGTTATTCAGAGCACAAGATATAGGCATGATATCTTGTCCAGACAACATCAGCACAAACCTTTCTTTTCAATGATCTAAGAGAAACTAGCTGTACAACTATCTTAATTGATTCTGAATTCTTATAGGAACTAGCAGAATCTTAATTAAGTCAGCAAGCATTTATTAGATCAAACTCTAGGGTAATATATAGAAAATGTTTTTTTGAATTTTTGAAACTTTTTTAAAATGCTATGCAATACTGATAAAATCATTTATTCATTCAGTAAGGTAATGAATGTAGCTCCTCAGCGGGCCACATCTCACTGGCCACCACCTGTCAAAGGCAGGAGCAAATGCTTTCCTGCTTCTATATTTATAGCAGAAAGTCTGGGTGTAGAGTGTGTTTATGACGGGCTTTAATTCTCTGTGATGCTGGGGATTGAATCCAGGGTACTGCGCATGTTATGCAGGTGCTCTACCACTAAGCTATGCCCCAGGCCTTCTTTTAAATTGTTTGAGACCGAGTCTCACTAAGTTGCCCAGACTAGCCTCTAACAATGCAATGCTCCTGCCTCAGCTTCCCAAATAGCTAAACATGTGCCACGGTATCTAGCTGCTTTATTTTCTGAAAAATGAGGCTGCTGGTTATGGCTGAAAATCATGGATTTAGATACTTGCAGATGTTCCTTTTTTGCTATTATATTGATAAAATCCACTCAGGTTCTGAGTCATTTGAAACCTAACAATGATAGACTGTCATTTTAGAACACGTCTTTGCATTTTAGCAACAGGTATTTAAAATACTTAGAAATGACCCTCAAAGTGAGCATATTTCAAAATATGTTTAATCAAACACTACAAAATATGTTTAGAAATTTACCATGTTACACAGATTTTTTTGATTCATAAATTCAAAAAATAATTTTAGATGTTGCCAATGGAATAAAATAAAGTATTACATGTAGGTCAAATATCTTACAATTTCCTGTTTTTCTCTGTGTGGGAGGGAAGGAGAGTACTTTCTCCAAGGCTAGAATGGTTTTCAACAGGTGAGACATGGAACAGCTGACATGAGAATGAACCTATGCCACCATCTTCTCCAGCTCAGGGAATGACAAGACCGCTTCAAATCCTGGCAAGTTTTCTATTCAGATACTGTTTAATTTCTGAGAACAGCAGCTTTTCATAATAGGGGTTCATGAGGACATCTTCCAGTTAGCTCAAGCAGTGCGTTACACAGAGCAGACTTATTAATTCTATAATTTAGTGAGTAAAGAGTAAATCGCAATTAAGTTCAAATTTAAATTACATGCAGCAAATAACAGAGGCAGAGGAAAATGATATTCCAAAGGAATGAAGCAGACCTGGGCATGGTGGCACGTGCCTATAACCCTAACACTTTGGGAGGCCGAGGCAGGAAGATCACAAGTTTCAGCCCAGCCTGGGGAATCTAGGAAAATATTGTCTCAAAATAATGATGATGATGATGATGATGATGATGATGATGACGACAAAGTGGGATTAAAGCTCAGTGTGAGAACCTGTATTTAATTCCCAGTACCACAAAAGGCGGGAGCAAAGAGGCAGAGAAGAGAATGACACCTTCTGATTTAAGGGGACAAGAGGACACTTGCTGCTCCTGCCATTTTGATTCTGTGGCACAGTGTGGTGCAAGGAGCTGCTCTGCACAGCTATGCAGCTTAATAGGAAAGAGGGAAGGTGCTGCCTTTCCTCTGTGAACCTGGCTTTCAACAGATTAAATGGGAGGGGGGAGAATCCACGTCAGATAAGCTTGGTGATGTCATTTGAGTGGGATGTCGAAAGGGAATCATCAGAACGTTACTAAGTCAAGGATGCGCTGCCCATGGTTCAAAAGCCCCTCTCAGCAGCTCACCTTGCATGACTCAAGCACCCGCCCTGCCCAGCACTCACCTCGGCCGTGTAAATGTAGATGGTGTTGAAGTTTGCAGCCACCAGAGCTCTCAGCATAAACAGGAAGCCAGTGAGGCCCGTGCTGGAGGACAGGGAGCAGAGGGAAGTTAGGGGACAACAAGGAGGGCCTCTCAAGTGGCCTGAACACAGGGGCCTCAAGCCAGCCCCCCACACGTGCCAGCCCAGCCTCCAGAGGAGTGAGGCCTTGAACAACGAGGCAGACAGCTTGCAGTTGGCCTGTGCATCTGTCAAAGATTGTTTCCAGGACTCCAGCCCGTGGGTACCAAAACCCGTGGAGGTTCAGATCCCTTCTACCAAATGATGTAGTATTTGCATAGCATCTTTAGATTGCTTATGATACCTAATCCAAAGAAATGCAGTGTGAGTTAGGGAATAACAAGGGGGAAAGTTCCTAAATATTTTGGTGGTTGCAGTGAGTACCCCCATACTGGGCCCACGTCCCATCATGGCTGAAGGGGGTGGGGCCAATGGGAAGAGGAAGTGGTCCTGCAGGTAGTGGGCCTGAGACTTCCGGTCTAACCCATTTCCTACTCTTCCTGGGGAAGGGTCTGGTTCTGGACCCTCCTGAACACCTGGTGTCTACAGGACCTATTTGAAAACCACTGCACAAAGTGTTGTCAAACAACTAAAGGGAAAAAAATACCTGGAAGTGCAAATATTGAGGAGAAGGAAAAATAGAGCTGTGCAACCCATGGTGATAGAAAGGCTCAGCCGTCTTCCCAGGAAATTGATGCCCAGGATGTTTAAGGGGTTCACTGGAAAGCAAACAGCAAGGACAGTTTCTGCAACCTCGGAACACAGCGGCATTTGCCATCACTGGCATGATTCATCCTCATCACTTCAGAAAGCAGCAGCCTCCCCCAGACCTCTCCAGTATCCGTGCAGAACTCAGCCACATTATCATTAAACTCACGACTCCCCCAGTCCGCTCTCCCCGCACCGGTCCAGGAATGCCAAACACTGGTGTGCATAAAGGATATTTGACAGGAGAATCCTGGCACCGACTCTATGGTAAATGGCCAGGTTGCTGGACCTATGCTTTAAGTGACTTGTACGATTTTTGTGCGTGTGTGTCTGATGATGATGATGATGTAACACAGTGATCCAAAGCTTTGGTCCTCCAGGGCCCACTTGCCCACACTGACCCAAAATCAAGGCAAACGGGGAGAATGTGGGGCCTAGTGCAGTTCCTCTAGGCAGGAACCAGGTCCCAGACTCTTCCCCCCTCTCCTGAGACTCTAGACGCACACAGCCTCCCTGCCCCAACAGAAGTATCTGTCCGTCCCTCCTGCCTCCCTTTCTTCCTTCCTTCCTGTGCGAGCTGGGCTGTGATGCTCTCACCCCGACACACACACACACACACACACACACACACACACACACACACACACACACACACGGACACACGGACACACGGACACACGGACACCTACGAGCAATCTCCCCGACGGTGCTGATGATCATGGTCCGGTAGTCGGAGGGCGCGAACAGGTGGCAGTAGCAGGGGCCCTGACTGCCCTCCGAGTCGGCGCCGTGCACTGCCTGGGACTCCGACTTGGCCCCGCACACCAGGTCCCGCTCCAGCAGCTCGGCGCTGGCCAGGATGACCCCGTAGTAGGCGAAAGAGATGCCCAGCCTGGAAGGCAGAGAGCATTACAGCGGAACTCGCACCAGCCCTGAGGAAGGAAAGAAACAAGCGGCAGAGGGAGGGGGGGGGTCTCAAACTGAAGGCACAGGAAGGAAAAGGCAGAGCGCACGGAGAGCCGGGTGCCAGTTCCTCCTGTGGTGTTGGTGCCTTTGGAAACACGTGTGCATTTCCGTGGGGTACACACTCAGCCGTGGGACCACAGGTCCCTACAGCATGCACGCTTTCCACTGTGGCAGATTCCTCCCCGCAGTCTCCCAAAGCGGTGAGCACGTGGGCACTGCAGCCTGCTGCCCACGGAGGGTCCAGGCCCTTGGCTTCCCCCCGACCCCAGCACTAGGGGCCACCGGTCTCTCCCACTGTAGCCATTCCGGTGCGCTGCTGTCTTACTGGTTTTAATCTGCGTTCCCTGGTGACGGTAGGCTGAGCATGTTTTAACATTTTTATTGAATGTACACTTTGGGGCGTGTCCCCATTCAAGCTTTTTGTCTGGTTTGCAGCTGGGTTGTCTAGCTTTATCTTGCTGAAAAAATCGCACCTGTCATATGATAATATGCTGTTATGACTTGTGTCTAGACGTCCCCCAGAGCCTCACTGACGGGGCTGGGTCACAGGTGTGTGATCACGCGGAAGCAGTCCCCGGACTAGCACAGTCCCGGATGCGGACAGTGAAGTCCCACCCTGGGTAGGAGTGGCATCCAACAGGTTTATAACCTGGATGGGGTGAAAGGGAAATGGAGGCTGCTGCTGCTTCCTGTTTCCTGCCCGCCCTGCCCAGACCGTCTCTGCTCCGCGAGGCCCCTTTGCCATGCTGCGCTGCCTTGAAGCCAGCCGACTATAGACTGACATACCTACAATCTGTGAGCTAAAATACACCTTTCCCGCTTTAACGTTCGGGTGTCAGGTATTGTCCCACCAACAAGAGAAGAAACTAAGGTATATACATATCTCCAAAATAATATATCCCCCAAATTTCTCCTCCCACTTGGCATGATACATACAGTTGCTAATCTAATAGAGTAAAGTCATCAACCTTTCCCTTCACTAAGCGCTCTTTTGGTCCTGTTTAGGGAGTCCTTGCTTGGTCAAGGATAAGACTGCAGAGACAGAAAGCAGAGAGCATCACAAAAGGCTGCCCACTCAGTTTGTCATTGGGGACCTCAAAGGATCGATTTTTGCCATGTGGAAAAAGAAAAGACTCAGGTTGCAAAAGGGCAGAAATTGTGTACATGTATGCTCACAACACCGAGGCACTGGTTGTAGACAGTGTGGGGTGCTTTTTTTTCCTTAAAATTTTACTTATTTCTGCTGCTGCTGGTGGTGGAGGAAGGGTGTTACCAGAAAGGTCAGATGTTGCTGAAGGAAATGTTTGGAGTCTGTCCTGTGTTCTCTCCCAGTAGTCCTGAGCATGTATCTGCAGGAACCCTTGGCCCCTTATCCAGAGGAAAGATGCTCCAAGAACCGCCCAGGAGATCCTTGCCTGAAACCCTACATCAGTAATGGTGCAGCTTTTAGAGGTTTCAATAATGCAAACAGCCCACTGTGGCACGGTGACATAGGTTCGCCACCACTGCCCTACACATATGTGAGGGTTCTTCCCCTATGCACTGATGATAAGTTTAAATATAAATTAGGCATAGTATGAGGTTAACAGCTAATGATAAGAGAAAATAACAGCACACTATAACACAAGTTATGTGATATCTCTCTAATGAGTCAAGAATTAATATTGTCAGATCATGAGGGACCAGGGGCAACAGAAATCATGGGGAGAAAAACCACAACATTGGTGCCTCAGTTTATGAACTTAATTTGTGTTTGTGTGGGGAAGATGGTATTGGTCATGTTCTTCACCCAGCACAGAGTTTGCAAATGGAAGCAAAATTTTGCCAAACACTTTTGTTTGTGAAACAAATTCTTTGCAAATAGAAGCATTTGTGAACCAAGGCATTATAGTATTTGAAACTGATTTTGAAATAATTGTGTTCTTACCATATGACCCAGATTTGTAAGGTAGTCCGTAAATATTTAGCATCCAGTAAGTCTGCAAATCTTCCCCTTTTTTCCTTGGGTAGTAAAAGTGGGGGAGACAATACATTTAGTGAGTTAGAGATGGGTGATTATTTCTGCAATACCTTAGATCACAGTAAATAACAATAAGTTCGATATGATGCCTATAATCCCAGAACTCTAAAAGGATGAGACAGAATACAAGTTTGAGCACAGCCCGAGCAACTCAGCAGGGCACACTTTAAAACATTAAGCATCTCAGTGCAAAGGCCCTAGGTTTAGTCCTGTGTTACCAAAGAAAAAAGAAAAAAAAAGAAATCTGGGTATGGTGGCATATGCCTATAATCTCAGCACTTGGGAGGCTGAGGCAGGAGAACTGCCACAAATTCAAAGGCCAGAGGGAACTGAGTAGTGACATACTGCCTTAAACCTACCCCCAAAACCAAGCAGCAAACAAAACGAGAACACATGAAGTAATATGACAGAGGGAGATGATCAGTCCATTTCCACGGCACACCTGACCCAACACCCTACATAACTTCCCTCCACACATTCAGCTCAGTTTCTCACTCTTTGGCATTTTATTGTCCCTGGCCATAGCAGAACTCACTGGACTTAGGATCCAACCCTGTCCACTCCTCCCTCCTCACTGTGCTGCACAGGGCAAGGAGGAGAAGAGACACTATGAAAAGCAAGACTTGGAAAACAGATGAGGAATTCGTTTCGATTAACATTAAAAGGAAAAACCTTATATGAAAAGATGCCAATAAGACCTATGTACGAAAGCAGTGAATTTGAAGAGGAGATAGACTGCCAGTTCCTCTGGGTCTAAAGGAGTAGCTGGCAAAACTTCGGATCTATGGTTGGTGCTTCCTCAGTACTTCTGAATAAATAAAGAAGGACGGGTAACCTAAGATAGTGGTGATGCAATTTCTTTGGAACATTCACAATACTCAAAATGATGCTCACTTGAAAACTGAGTTCTCTTCTCACAAAAAACGCCTAGGGTCACAGGGCTCCCAGAGAGACTAAGAGGGACTCTAGGTGCTCTGGACTTCATTGTCTCAAAAGTTGTTCAACTGACCAAAAGCTATGTGGAAAAATGTTCAGAAAAATGCAAATCAAAACTAGACATTTCCTTTCCCCCCTCGGAAAACGGCTATCATAAAGAATACATAAACAAAGCCAGGGATTTAGCTCAGTGGTGCAGCGCCTGCCTAGCAAGCCTGAGTTGGAGTCCCAGTACCTCCCCCCACCCCAAAAAAGAAAATACATAAATGCCAGGTGTGGTAGTACATGCCTATAATCCCAGCACTCAGGAGGCTAAGGCAGGAGGATCCGCACAAGTCTGAAGACAGCCTGGGCTACCTAGTAATTTGGAACCAGCCTGGACCTATCTCAAAACCAAAGTGGGGGGAAAATACACAAAATAGTGAATTCGGGGCTGGCGATTTAGCTCAGCGGCATAAGCGCCTGCCTGGCAAGCGCAAGGTCACGAGTTCGATCCCCAGTACCACAAAAAAAAAAAAAAGTGAATTCTGGCAAGAACTCAGGGTGAAAAGGAACTCTTTTACACTGCTGCTACTGATGGGAATGAAGATTAGCATAGCCACTGTAGAAATCAGTGTAAGGGTTCTTCAAAACCCTGAGCATAGAAACACCACTGGATCCAGCTATGCCACTCCTGAGTACATTCTTGCGGGATTAAGGACAGTGCGCTATCATGATATCTGCAGATCAATGCTTATAGCAGCACAATTCACAACAGCCAAGTCGTGGAGACTTCCAGGAGGCCCGGACAGATGAGCAGACAAGGGAAAGGTGGTCTGTATCCACAGTGGACTGGTACTCTGCCTGGAAGAAGAGATCCTTCGCAGAAAAATGGATCAAACTAGAAACCAGCATGTCCCATGAAACGAGCTAGGCTCAGAAAGTTAGATACTGTGTGTTTTCTCTTATATGAGAAACCAAATAAAAATAAAATTAAAAAAATAAAAAGGTGAGGTGAAGGAAACCAGAGGGAGGGGGGAGCGGGGAGGCAGTATCTGAATTTAAGATTACAGGACACCAGAGATGACAAAGCACGCACGCACACACACACACACACACACCTTCCCTCCTGTAACATAACAGGCACTCATGAAGAAAAAAGGAGAAAAATAAAATGTACGAGAAATACGCGAGGACTGATGTAAGTAGTTACGAAATGTGCAGAGCCAGGCACAGCTGCACACAGCTATAATCCCAGCTCCCTAGAAGCTGAGGCAGGAAGACTACAAGCTAGGCCCTAGGCTGGGCAGCCCAGCAAGACCCTGCGGTGAGGGGCTCTGTGGCAGGACTCTTGCCTAGCATATGTGAGGCCCTGGGTTCAATCCCCAACACTACAGGGAGAAAAGTGCCACTGAGAAGCATGAAAGAGACACAGTGAGGCAGGGCAAGAATACTGAAGATTATAAAGAAACGGATTTGCAATTAGACTGCAATGCCCACAAATCCCAATCAAACTATCACAGGACACCCAGCAGGAAGGCAGAAGCAAACTGCTAAAATAACTCCAGGATTTTTCAGTTTTTCTTTTCCTTTTGTTTTTTTTTTTTGGGGGGGGGTCTCATTATGTAGTTCAGGCTGGGTTTGAGCTCACTACGTACTCCAAGCTGGCCTAAAACTTGAGACAATCTTCCTACCTCAGCCTCCTGAGAGCAGGGATTACAGGCTCTGCCCAAAATTGTTCTAGAAAAGTCAGTCTGAGACAATAGCTTGGAAAACTGTATATGGAAAACTGACCCTGCCATATAGAGAACCATAATATAAAACACTATTATTAAAGCAGTGTCATACTAGAAATAGACCTATCCAACCTTTTTCTAACAATTTGAAATGTTTTCCTTATCATGTGATAAGTTCCCATATATATCTGAATGTACACTATGCTTAGAACAGATTAGATTATTCAGAGCAGATTCAAATATATAGAGAATGGATTATTCAATAGACGTACTGTACATCACTGGAAGGCTAAAGCAGGAGGATTACAAGTTTGACCTAACCTGGGCAACTTAACAACTTTGCAAGACCCTGTTTCAAAACTTAAAAAGGCCACGGATATATGTAGCTCACTGCAAAGGCCCAGGGTTCAATTACCAGTGTTGCAAAAAAAGAAAATTCAACATAACAGATTAGCCATTTGGAAATGACAAAGCTAGATTTGTACCATATTTTTTATACTCAGAAAACACAGATTGAGCCAACCTAATATTGAAAAAAACCTGATAATATAAAGGAGAGAAGTCAATAGCAATAAAAACTTCAGAAATCAATAATAAAAAGACAGAAGCAAAAATGTTAATAAATCAAAATACGTGCTGGATTAAAGTAAGGAATACTTTAGGGAAACTTACAAAGTAAGACTACAACACCAAATAACTTGGAAGGTGATAATTCACAAGATCATATTTAAGGTCTTTATATTACCTAAAGGACAAATAAAGGTGTCAAATAGCATTAGATCATGTAAGTCTGCATTGCAACACTTTGAACCACCTCTGTAATAAAAGAAATACAATACATAAAGTGCAAGCCAATGAAAAAAATACAAGGGGAGAAAGCAAAGTCAATAGGTCTCACAGAAGGCAGGAAAAGAGAAAAGATATAAAAGACTAGATGACAGAAATCCGAATATACCATTAAGCATAATAGAGGTAAAGAGATTAAATTCCTTTTTAAAAGACATAGAACATCAGACTGAGCCAAAAAGAAAAAAACAGATTCACAAAAAAATATATTGAAAGCAAATTAGTAAAGACTGAAAATAGGCTGGCTAGAAAACCGCATGAACAAATATAAACCAAAACTAGGTTCAGTACATTAATAAAAGGAAGGAGAATTTAAGACTGCAAGCTAAGGATAAGTACACAGGTAATAAGAATAATTCATGAACAAAATCACACTAATACAAGATAGCCTCAAAATATACAGAGTAAACTGACAGGCCTATAAGGAGAATCAAGTTATCCCCCTACTGAAAAGCTATTAGCTTAAGAGTACAAGTATCGAATACTTGTAAGAAAAAATTAAACTCAAGGAGAACATTTTTTAAGACAATAAGATCAAACCAAACAAAACAGAATAGAGCCAATTAAAACAAAACAGTGAACATGACACAGGACTTGAAAACAAGACAATAGGAAATCAACAATGGCTACTGTAATGCCTCTTGTTATCTTGAAAGTAGCTGTCTATACCATCAGATGTAGTAAAATAGAATAAAATCAATCAAAACAAAACAATGAAAGCAATATAGGGCTTCCAAAATAGATAAGAAATCAACAATGGTTACCATAATATATTTTGTTATATTTGAAATAGTTACCATATCATCCACTGTAATAAAATCAAACAAAACAGAATAAAACCAAACAAAACAGAACAATGAAACCAATACATGGCTTCAAAACAAGAAAATAGGAAATTAATAATGGCTACCACCTTCCCTTCTCAGATGCCTCCCTGCCTTTCACTCTCACAATATCCACTGTGCATTTTGGATCCCACTAACTCCCTCAGTCTCTTATACTAAGGAGATAACACAGTGTTCACCAAGTGACTCTGTGCACCCAAGCTCATTTTCCCATGAGCATGGTCTCGAGTTGCATGCATTTACCTACAAGAGCCTGGAGGTTATCTTGCTTTATAGCTGAGTCGCTTTCCATTGTATAGAAATGCCATGTCTTTCTTATCCATTCTGCAGTTGATGGGCAAGCTTCCTCTGCCTTTCCTTATTCCCTGTCACAAGGAGCATTGTTTTCTCCCCTTTGACTTTCAGTCTATGAATTTCCTTTTGAGTTAAATGTGTTTCTGGTATAAAGCATGTTAATAGATCTTGTCTTCCAATCCATTCTTCCTATGTTTCTTTTTAGTGGTGAATTGAGGTATCTACATTAATGGTTATGGCCAACATGCACTGGCTCATCTCTGCCTTGCTATTTTCCTGCTGTTGGCTCCCTGCTTTTCCCCCCATTCAACTGCTTCCCCCACTTACCAATCCCCCTCTGCAACTGTTCCTGGTCATTTTTATTTCTCTCTAGAATGTCTCTTAGTATTCTTTGTAGAGTTGGTTTAGTGGTCATGAATTCTTCAGTTGTTCTTTGTCATGGAAGTATGTTGTTCCTCCATTAACTTTGAAAGATAGTTTTTCAGGGTACATCAATCTGGGCTGTAAATTTTTGTTTTAGGACTTGAAATACTTCACTCCAAGCTCTTTTTGACTTGATGGTTTGTGGCGAGAAGTCTGTTGTAATTCTGATAGGTTTTCCTTTATAAGTGATCTGTTTCTTTTCTCTAACAGCCTTTAATATTCTGTTGTTGTGCTGGATTTCTGGAATCCTTATTTACAGATAAGGATGTAGATTTACTTTGGTGTAAAGTAAAGGTGTAGATCTACTAAAGGTGTAGATTTACTTTGGTAATGGCTAGCTGGTGTTCTATATGCCTCACTTATCTCTATGTCAGGTCCTTTTCCCATGTTGGGAAGTTTTCTGCTATTACTTCTGTAAAGAGTCTTATTATCTCATTTGTGTTGACCCTTGTTTTTTACTGACACCTATCACTCTTAAATCATTTTTCTTTGTGTTATCTTGCAGCCATTGAATTGTTATTTCCTGGTTGCTAGTTATTTTTAAGAGATCTTTCCTTTCATGGTCACTAGCTGAAAACCTGTCATCAAGGTCTGAAAGTATATCTTCAGTTTCTTTTAAGTGATTTTGCCAGTTTTTGGTAGAGTTTTTAATTTCCTGGATATCTGTTTGAATCTGTTTCACACATTCTATATCTCTCTTACATTGTTCATTCAAGGTTTACCTCATTTTCCTGTGCTCCTCTACTTTTTTATCCATGTCTTCTTTAGATACACTCAGCAATTCTTTTACATTTCTTCTTCTACCTGATATAGCATTTCTGATCTAATTTCTTTTATAGCTTCATGAAGTTGTTTCTTTACTTCAGTTGCCATCACTCCAGCAACTTAAAGTGTGCGACTTCCAGTTTCTCCCATATTTACATCTTCTGGACTTGCCCTGCGTGGGTTGAAGGCCAGAGCCTGCCTTTTGCTTCTTCTTCTTGCTATATTCCTGGGTTCTTCCAGGAAAGCAGGTTTTGGGGTCCCAGCCACTTCCAGTGTTGGCTATCCATCCACAGTGGCAGCGAATGGGTCAGGCACCTTGGTTTCTCCTCTTCCAGGTTCCCAGGATGGCATTGGTGTGCAAGGATGGTTTCTCCAAACACGTGCAGCTGCTCCAAGGCTCCCCTGTTAGTGGCCGGTGCACAGTAGCTTGGTTGTCTAGTTCTTCCTACTGGGACTGGCTACTGGTCCCTGATGGCTGCTAGCAGGTTTGTAGGGGCATCTATGTTCAATTTCTTCTGGTGTTTACAGTTCTGTGCTAATGTCTGTGCTACATCCCAGAGACGTGTTGGGTACGGACCTGATCTTGGCATCTGTGTGCATCTATGCACTGGGGTGTTGTCCTGGGTCTTGCATTTCCCTTCAGTCTTACATTCATATAGCCCACCCACCCTGCAGGATGCAAAGGGGGAGGCTCAGATCACAAAGTCACTGACTTCAAGCAGGTCTGCCCCCTGGGATGGAATGGGGCGACCCAGAGCACAGATTCACTGTCTTCCAGCCAGCCACCCTCCAGGGTGGAATAAGGAGCACATTTTCAGGGTGGGGGACGTTGTTTTGTTTTGTTTTGAGACAAGGTCTCACTCTGTAGTTCAGGCTGGCCTTGAACTCTTAGCAATCCTCTTGCCTCAACTTTCCAAGTGCTGGAATTACAGGTGTGAGCCACCACGCATGGCATTTTTTCTCTTTTGAAAAATTGAAACCCAAGGCTTCGCGTGTGCCAGGCAAGCACGCTGGCACCGAGCCACATCTCTGGTCCTAATATGTAGGCTTTTTATTTTTATTTATTTATTTATTTATCTTTGAAAAAAATTTTTTTACTCCATTAGTTTTTTTCTCTTTTTTATTATATGGTTGTGACACACAATAAATACATGCATTGCAGGAAACTGGTACAAATGCTATTATTTAGAGGACAGAGGAGTCTCAAATTCCAAATAATTGATAATACATTCTGACCAATATATCAATGGTAAGAAACTTAACATTGATATATTTATAAACAAATGGATACAACTTGAGACCATACTCATAAGCAAAATAAATCAAACTCACATGTATAAATATCGTATAGTCTCCCTAGTGGAAGAAATGGTAAGAATACATAAGATTTTATGGTAATCATGGTTCCCTATTACATTTCTTTGAAGCCTTATAATGTTTTCATTCCTCAGTTGGAATGGTTTTATTGTTTTGTTTGATTTTATTATGTGTGATGGTATGAACAGCTATTTTGAAGAAAATAAAACATTATGGCAGCCATTGCTGATTTAATATCATCTTGCTTTGAAGCCCTACCATGCTTTTGTTCTTCTGTTTCCATTGGCGCTATCATGTTGTGTCTCATTGGATTTGAATATGTGTGATAGTATAAACAAAATTTTTATGGAAAATGAGATATTATAGTAGCCATTGTTCATTTTCTGTTATTTGGTTCAGAATGCCCTGTAATACTTTCATTCTCTTGAATGGCTTTATACTATTTTGTTATGTTTGATAATATTGTGTGTGAAAGTATGCTTAACTATTTCAAAGAAAGAGACATTATGGTAACTACTATGAATATCTGGTTGTTTTGTTGTGAAGTGCTGTGCTGCTTACATTGTTCTGTTCTGATCTGCTTTGTTCTGCCCTCTTTTGTTTTATTCTCTTTAAAATAATTTTGGGGGGGGTACTGGGGATCGAACTCATGACCATGTGCTTGCAAGGCAGGCACTTATGCCACTGAGCTAAATCCCCAGCCCTAAAATAAAATTTTTTAAAAAAGAGAGAAACTTAGGGCTGGGGATGCAGCTCAGCAGCATAAGTACCTGCCTAGCAAGTGCAAGGTCTTGAGTTTGATCCTAGGTACAAAAAAAAAAAAAAAGTTAGAAACTTAGTAATTTTTATCTGTTTTTTGGTACTGGAGATTGGACTCATGACCTTGTGTTTGCCCAGCAGGCACTGTGCTGCTGAGCTATATCCCCAGCCCTGAAATGTAGTAATTTTTAAAAATAATTTTTAAATTTTTAAAAAGATAGTTATCAGATAACTCAGTGGTTAAAGAAAAAGTAACAGTTCAGGAATGAAAATAACACTACTCAGTAACAAGGCCTACTGAATACAGTAAATTATTTATTCAAAATCAAAGACTGCAAACAAAAACTATTACTTCTTGAGTTTCAAGATAACAGAAAAATAAAATTCAAAATCAGTGAGACAACCAAGAAAAACCAATGTGGAAAATCAACCCAAAAATGCTTGTTCTTTGAAGTCTAATGAAATAGATAAATCTCAGTAAGTTGGAACATGAAAAAGAAAGGGCATCCAAACAATATTAAAATAGAAAGGGCACACGCACAGACTTTTTAAACTTGGCTTGGTGGTGCATGCAGTCAGGAGGCTGAGGCAAGAGGATCACTTCAAGTCCAAGGCCAGCCTGGACTGCATAGGGAGACTATGTATTATATATATGTGTAGCATATATATAATAAGAGGGAGAGAACAAAAAATGTATACACACTTCAGAAAAAGAAAAACTTGTATAAACATTCAAATACTAAATTTATTGAGAGATCATGAGATTAATACAAGTTACCTTTGTCCTCTACAATTCCAAGAGGTGGGAACCATTAGCTTCCATACATTTATTAGCGCAGTGAATTGCTGCTTGGGTAACCTTGGTCACTGAGATTGCTCTACATGCATTTTCATTTCTTCTCTAAGGGCCAGAAGTGTAGTGGGTTTTCTGCAATATATGGCATCCTCCAGTGTCCCCCATGAAAATATTAAAATATTTATACAAGATTTTGTTTTCCAGAAGTGTGTACATGTTTTTTTGAGCAAACCCTGTGTGTGTGTGTATGTGTGTATATAGAGAGAGAGACAGAGAGAGACAGAGACAGAGAGACACAGAGAGTGCACTAAACTTAAAAACTACTGGAAATGTTTTTATACCAATAACTTGAAAATCTAGATGAGATGAATGATTATATATATATATATATATATCCAAAAGTGACTCAGTTGAAAGTATAAATCAAACTGGACTACAACCCTTAAATAAATTGCATCATAGTGTTATATTTTTTATAATAACTCCTCTCAGAATACAGAGGAAGTCAGAGCACTGACCAACCTCTGGTCACAGTATAAAACGACACAGCTGCCCATGGAGATTTCTCAAAAACTTAGATGTAGAATTATCCTGTAATCCTGCAGCTCCTCACCTGAGCATGCACATTGAAAGCACAGCCTTGAGGAGCTATTTGGACACCCGTGCTGACAGTAGCATCATCCATAACAGTTGAAATACGGAAGCAACACAAGAATCCACCAGGAGATAAAGCAATATACAGTATACATACACAATGGAATACTATCCAGCCTTGAAAAGGAAAACCTGGAGCTAGGGATACAGCTCAGGGCCAGAGTACTCACCTGGTAAGGTCTCAGACTCCATCTCCAGTGTCACATACACAAAAGGACAAACCACCTGACACGTGCTATGACATGGTTGGGACTTGGGAACTTACGCTAAGTGAAATAAGCCAGACACAAATGACAGCTGCTATACCCACTTACATAAGGCACTTGGAAAATGCAGTTTCATAGAAATGAACAAACAAAAAAATGAAATGTAGCTGCCACAGGGTAAGGGAGATAGGAGGGTTTGTTGGGTTTTTTTGGCAGGGGGGTGGGTACCGGGAATCAAGCTTGGGACCTTGTGCTTGCCAGGCAGGCGCTGTGCTGCTGAGCTATATCCTCAGCCTGAGAATTCTGGTTTAATGGGCACAGATTTTCAATGTGTGCCATGAAAAGAGCTTGGTGATTGGTGGCAGGGATGGTGACATAATAAAGCACACACACTTAGTATCACCACGCTGTGATTCAAAATGGGAAAGATGGCAAGTTTCATGTGTGTTTTGGCATAATCAAAACCGGTCAGGAAGGGATGCCCGGCCCCTCCGGTGAGAGGCCGGGTCCGAACTCACCAGCACAGGCTCCACCAGCTGCCCCTCGGGTAGGATGGCGCGGTTGATGTGGGCGACGCGCTGCAGAGTGCTCAGGGCAGCCTGGGTGTTCCCCGTGGAAACATTGAACCGAGCAGACTCGGGAATAAACTGGACACAGGTAACAAAGAACATCTCCTGTGAGCCCAGGGTAGGCCGCCCTTTCTCCACGCGCCAGAGTCTGACCTTCCCAAGGTGGAAAACGAAGCAAAGAGGCTCGCAGGCGCATGAGATGCCAGAATTGAAAGCTGCTTCAGAAATCTGTCCTAGGGTAGGAGATTTAGCTCAGTAGCAAAGCACCTGCCTGGTAAGGGCAAGGTCCTGAGTTTGATCCCTGGTACAAACTCCCCTACCCTGAAATCTGCCCTGAGGAGGGAGGTCTCTGGGGGTAAGAGGGCACCAGAACCGAAGGGCGAAATAGAAATGCTTTGATTTAGGGTTAGGAAAATCACCAGTTACAGGTCAGGGTCTAGGCTTGAAAATAACTCCCATAGAAAGGTCCTAGGGCTATAGTGGACGTTAAGCCCAGAGCATGTACCTGTGGGTGGAGCTCACTAAGCAAGCACAGTGCCTGTCCACCACTGCACAGGCACAGTCCACTCGGTAAGCAATGGACGCCTACACCGCGGCTGTGTGTGCCCCGGAGCAACAGTGCCCTGCTGACCAGGCCTGTCCGGCAGCAGACGGACACACTCAGGGCCTACTGTCATGGGAAAGGCTTGGAGGTGATAAGCATACTTCAATCAGAAGAGGGAGAGTTCGGGAGTGCACCGTTCACCAATAGTTAGAGGGTAAGAAGAGAGAGCTCTGGTTTTCCAAAGAAAAGTAGTAAGACCTGCAGTAGAAGTAGGCAGTGCTAACAACTGCTTGGAATGGGTGTGCTGTAGAATTCTGCAAGGCAGACAGGCGCTCGAAGCTGGGCGTGTTCTGCCAGAGACCTGCTATGTAAATGCCTGGGTTGAGATTCGTACTAAATGATCACTAAGAACCCTTGTGAGTGTTGAAATGCTTCCATTCTGCAGGGCAGACCTCCATTCTGCTGAGGTGCCAATCCTGTCTTTGAACAAGGAGCAAATTCTGCTAGAAACTGTGGCGATGGTGACCCTGCCGTTGGGCAGCTCCTAGGACAGTGGAACAGAGGACAAGCCAGGAGGCCTGTGGTCTCCTGAACACATGTACAGGTTCCAAAGGGTGAGCGCTACCAGCCGAAAGGAAGTCACCACCCACAGAGGGCCAGACTCCCGGGACCCATCATGAGGGCAATGAACTCTCCAAGAAAGGAGAGACATTGATCTGGGATGGACACTGGTATGGCCACAAGGCCAGAGGGTCAGCTGCAGGAGAGCAGAGAGAGTGGATCGCCTCCCCACCTTGAAGGCCAGGATGAGCACAATGCCCGGGATGGAGGCAATGCGGATGAGCCAGCGCCACCCAATGGTGGGGATGACCACAGAAGCCAGGCTGATGATGAGCAGGGAGCCCGCGAGCCAGAAAACCTGCGGGGAGAGATGTGAGTCAGACGCCTCCTCACCAAGGTCCTCCAAGCTGCCCCTCCCCAGAGCCCAGCAGGTTCACGGTTCAAGGGCGACAGGAGACTCAAGGAGCAACGGATCGGGTTCTGCCCCAGCTAGACGCCGCCGACTTGGACAAAGTGTGTGGCACTTCGACTTCTCTGCGGCTCCTTCTGATTTCTGGACACTGGACCCTGAGTCAGTAACATCACCGAAGTTTAAAAACTCCAGTACCACAGTAACATCAGTCAAGGACTTTTCTTTCTAAAGCAGGTGAGCACTGATCCTCACACAAGCGACCTGGGGAGACTGTGAACACATTCTCTTCTCCTACATCTCTGCCATCTCATTTCTCCAATATTACCCGCTTCTTCCGCAGCCTTCCAAAGCTCTTCTGACATGCACAAGCTAATGAGGATACACTTTTGTTCCTTTTCCCCACAAGCAGCACTGTAGCACATATAACACTCCATACTTTGCTTTTTGTACATATAAATGTACCTTAGAAATTTTGGGGGATTTTGTTTTGTTTTGTTTTGTTTTGTTTTGTTCCTGCTATTTTTTGTAAGAGTCTCACCCTGTAATTTAGGCCCACCTTGAACTCAGGGCAATCCTTCCCGCTCAACCTACTGAGTGCTGGGATTACAGGTGTGCACCACCATGCCTGGCTATCTTGGAGATAATTTTACGTCAGGGATCACATGGAGCCCACTATAGCTAAATGGATCAAGAATTAGAACACTTGTCACCATTAGCCTGAGCATTCTTCCCCATGGGACCATGGAGAGAAGGGAACATGTCAGAAGATTCTTTCAACCAGGTGCAGGGGTGCACACCTGCAATTCCAGCTACTTGAGGGGGAGGCTGAGGCAGGAGGATTGCAAGTTCCAGGCCACCCTGGTCAATTTAATAAGACCCTGTTTCAAATTTTAAAAAATAAATAAAAAGGACTAGGAGTATAGCAAAGTAGTAGAGTACTTGCAAGGCCCCAGGTTCAAAGCCAGTACCGTGCCAAAATACAATAATAATCCCTTAGAGAACCAATTAAGGAGTGCTATTTTATCAAAGAATTCTATTGCCAGAAAGTATTTCAGAAGGTGGTTAGGGCTATAAAGAAATAATAACATGATGGAGAGTGACCTGGATAGGGTTAATTTTTGTGAACATACAACAGATAGGGCCACTGGTGCAGCCCTAGTAAAGAGTGAGGTGGCACGGGTAGAATTTCAGTAATAAAATGGCAAAACATGTTTTAAATTAGGCACACACTCTTGAGGTAGAAGTATCACAAGGTATGTTGATGGACACTGGGATCATGGTGACAAGTCACCAGGCCTTAGCAATTGACTGAGTGGGATGAAAGGAGCAGGGTCTCTGAGTGCCCTGTGGCTTAACATCCACAGCTGCCACATGCATACTTTTTACCATCCACGTGCTAAAAATACTGAGAGAAAAAAATTGTGCCCAAACTGAGCATGCATAGGTTTTGTCATTATTCCCTAGGCAGTGCAGTAGACCAACTCTTTCATAGCTCTTTACTAGATACTGTAAACCCTGCAGGGATGCCTTAAGGTGGGAAAGAGGATGTGTGCAGATCATACGGCTTACGGGAGGGACTTAAGTATCCGAGGACTCCGGGGCCATCTGGGCCCCAGAACCAGTGCCCTCAGATGCCAGGGGACAGCCATCGATGAGAGCTAACACCACTGGGGGGGGGTAGATGACCCAGGGAGACCTGGAAGCTGACTGCCAAGGAGGGGAGGGGACCCAGCCAGGAGGCTGTCAGGTATGGGACAGAGCAGGAATGACCCTCATGCGTGAGCCAAGCAGAGCCTGCTCCTCACATAGTCACGGGGGGAGGCAGTGTTGTGCTCTAAATGCCACCTTGGGTGACAGATGTCCTGGGCTCAGCAAACTCTGTAATTGGATCCTTGGCTCCAAGCACTCCCAATGCTTTTTCGTTGGTGCCAAGTAATAGACAGAACTGTAGCCAGAAGAAAAGCCATGAGCCTCATACCCTATCAAATGCAGAAGACAGGGCAGAACTCCAGTTTTGCCTTACCTGAGACAAGGGAAGCATGTAGCCTCGATATTTTGTGGGCAGAAATTCAGTCTTTATAATTAGCCTAAACAGGAAAGAGAAAAAAAAAAAAAAAAAAAAGACCAGTAATTTCATTTCTATAAAGCCAGATGACTTTTCCTTAGACAATTGTAAGTATAAAGAATTCAAAAATATAAAATGTCATTGTTCAACAAAATGTAATTGTTACAGCTAATGTGCACTTAAAAGACCAGTAAGAAATAACTTAGCCAGGGGTGATGGTGCATGCCTGTAACCCTACTTGGGAGACTGAGGCAGGAGGATTGCTGAGAGTTCAAAGCCAGCCTAGGCTACAAACTGAATTCGAGACCAGTTTGAACTGCACAGCGAAACTCTGTCTCAAAAAGACAAAATAAAAATAAAAATAAAGTTTAAAAAAGGAAAAGAGAAAAGAAAAAAATAAGTAAACTCACAATTGCTTCTTACTATACACCCACTACCACTTAGGAGATAGTAACTGCATCTTTTTTGCCAAGAGCAGCATTAGACAAGATTTCTCACACTGATTCCCTTTTAAAAAAAATA
Organism: Dolichotis patagonum; assembly: GCA_004027295.1. Lineage (NCBI taxonomy): Eukaryota > Metazoa > Chordata > Mammalia > Rodentia > Caviidae > Dolichotis > Dolichotis patagonum. The sequence continues at coordinate 72,581 of PVJX010000617.1, read as the reverse complement.
CCTAGAAAATTAAAAATATAATACACCCAAGCAAAAGTAGTTTTCCCAGTGCCGGGAAATATATATTCAAAATATAGATGTCTAAGTACATATTAATTTTGTGACTAGAAGGACGGGATATGATTCCATTCCATTTTCTAATTGCTCTTTTCTATTGCTATGATTAACAAGGATTGGAGTTTTTAACATTGTTACTGGGATATTTAAAAATTCTACTTATCATCTATTCTCTTAGGGCTCCAGAGCTCAGAGCCTTCTAAACTTATGCCCAAGGGAAGAACACTTCCTTCTCCAACACATTAAGGCAATAATTAGGTGCTCTGACATCGCCTGATAGTTCCAGTGTGACATGCCCCAAGGCTTTGGGGCGAGCATAGCTGCAGGAGCCTAGCTAATTTCCAGGAGGCTCCCTCAAGTCAGAATGGTTAAGGAAACCACTTTCACACCTATAATCAAGAAGCCCAGGCCTACTTACTCACAGGCACTAAACAGGCAAGAGGCCTACACCACTTCAATCAGTCTCTGCCTGTTTTGTGAATTTTTGCAGGAAGTCTAAAGTCGCAGGGCGGTGGCACTTTAAAACAGCAATTCTCGATGGCCAAGCAACACTCTAAACACTAACTCTGTTGGTCTAACACAATCGTCCCGGTCTCAAAAATGATGATTAGCCTTTGACTGAATAACCTTTGGAAGAAGAGGCTAACACTCTGTAAGCTTTACCGACAAGCACTGTATCAATGGCAAACGGCTTGATCTGTTCTGCAGATTCACCGTGTGTAAGTCCCCCCAGCCCAGCCCCGGGATTCCCTGGAGCAGTCTTTACCCTTGCGCGTGGCCGGACACGCCACAGCCCACCATGGTCCGCAGAAAGACAAACCAGATGTACGAGGGCGCAAACGAGGTCAGCAGGGAGAAGTAGGCGCCCCACAGGAAGGAGATGAGCAAAATCTGGACCAACAGAAGAGAACTTGCTCAGGGCACCCGCTCTAGATGGGGCGATGGAGAGAAGGCACCTTCCCACGGTGATTTCTCCTTCCGTCCAGGTGTTTAGTCTCCAAGGAGCAGCGCCCTGGCCTCTCAGCCAAGGCCGCGCAGCTGACCCAGTGCGGGCCGTTCTCCAGCGTCCTCGCTGCCCGCTGTAACAGGGGCAGGGGCAGGAACTGTGCATCAGAAAGCTCAAGCCCGTTTCCCCACACACAGGCTGTGAGCTCAGAAAGGCACAATACTAAGCCAGTGTGATTAGAAGGTGAAGACAAGGTATTTGCTTTATCTCTATAAGAATAATACAAGGTCATAGTAAAGAATAAGGGAAGAAAAAATAAAAAATTGAAATCTTTGATTCTCCACCAAGGGAAAATACCCTTAAAACTTTTAAAATCCTATTTTCCTTGCAAAGGAGAGCAAATTTATAATGGCTATACAATATCCCAGAAGAAAGATGTGCTATAATACATGTAATCTAAAACATAAATTGGTTATACACCCCGCTGATGAACACAGGAGCTGATTCCAATTTTCTCAGTATGAAAATAAACAGGGATGACGTCTGTGGGTACAACTCCGTGGCCTCCCTGACTGCCTCGGCAAGCTAGATTACTGCAAGGCAAGAAATCAGGTCAGGAGGGGGATCTTCTCGAGATTCTTCATTCGTACTGCCACACGGAGGACCAGAGACATTACACTGACAGTGAAGGACTATCAGCCCTCAATCTGAGTTCTTAGTTGAGTTGGACCCTGCAACACAAGACAGGTGAAGGAGACAGAAGTCAGACATGTTAACACACACTTCCCACAGGACGAGCGAGGACCCACAGCAAGAAGCATCGGAGAGGTGGGGCTTAGAAATCAATGGAGAGCCTAGGATTTGGAGAAGCAGTTGCAAGCTTCCGGATGTGAGAAATTAATAAGGGGAGGAAATGAGTGGGCAGTTGGCTTTGGGACTCCTCTGTGGCCTTCTCTAGATTGAGAGTACAGAATCACCTCCAGCAAAGCAGTACTTGGATCCTGCCTTGGGCAGAAAAGCAGGAGAAGACAGTTTCTCTCCTTTTGCTGCTTAACTGCCATTAGACCAAAAATAATTTTATCTCAGAAAGGCATGTTTTGGGGTGACATATTTCTGGTTTCCTGCAGTACAGGTAGTACATGAGGATGTCTGTATTTCTAAAGCATGGACCTGTCCATTTCAACAGTGGAGGACTGCTTAAGAAAAATGCCTTATGGACTGGAAGTTTAGTATTAATTTCACAAGGAAAAAATGATAGTTTGCTATGTGATTTTGTTTTTGTTAACTCCTGAGATTATGTTGTCAAGGTTTATCACATTTCTTTTCTAAAATGCCTTTTTATGATGTTTTTCCTTGCTGAGATACTTCTAATTTCATGTTGACTTATAAGACTGTGATATTTTAGCCAGGCATGGTGGCTCGTGACTATAATCTCAGCACTTGGGAGACTGAGGCAGGAGCTCACCAGGAGCTTGAGGCCAACCTGGGTTACAAAGTGAGTTCAATGTCAGCCCGAACTACATAGCCTCAAATTAAATAAATACGTGCAGGCATACATATGTAAAACAAACAAGAAAAGAAGAGACCCAGGTTTAAAATCAGAAGACTCGCAATCGTCAGTGCAGCCTCACAGCTGAATCAAAGTTAACTCATGTACGGCTGCCTTGCCAACTCCCACATCCTGACCTGTTGAACTACGCATGCCCCTCCAGGCTGCAGCTTGCCGGTAAGGTACCAGGTACGAGAACAAGCTGTGAAACCAGCATGACAAGTCTGGGGCTCGGGAATGTGCTGTCAGAGAAGGGAATCTCTACATTTTCCATTAGAGAACCGGGTGTTAGTGTTCATAGAAGTGAAGCCAGGGTAGGATCCCCTCGAGAGAATGCATCCAAGGAAATTCCCAGCTTACCTTCCAGCGACCGTATCTGTCAGCCAAGAGCCCAAAGAGTATGCTGGACACCATGTAGCCAAAAAACACCATCTGGAGGAAGGGGGGACAAGAAGTGCTTCAGCAGGACCGGCTAAGGCGGTCACTTACTGCGCTCAATCCATCTTAGCTAAAAGGACTGGAAACGCAGGGGACACGGGAGCAAAGTGGTTTCCTGACATTCCCTCCCCGGACGCTAGCTCATGTACCCAAGGCTCCGAGACAGATGATCCTGCCTCCTGTGGGGATCCCACACCTTCAGATGAGGAAATGGGGCCTCAAGACTGTGCTCTCTCTGGCCCCAGATGATGGTGTTGGCTGGACCAGGGCTCTGACTATGAGTTTCCATTGTAATCACAATATCTCCATTCATGCCTGCACTGCCCTATTCCAATGCAAGCAGAGGCCAGAGAAGCAGTCTTCCTTTAGGTTCACATATGCAAACAAACGTCACACAAACACCCAAGCCAAATCATCTGTTTAAAAAAAATTCTGTGAATGGTGATAGTGCCCACCAGTAATCCTAGCCACGCTGCGAGGCTGAGGCAGGAGAACAGCAAATTCAGCTTGGGCAGTTTAGCAAGTGAGCAAGACCCTGACTAGCAATATAAAATGGAAACGGTAGCGTTGTTTCTAGCACCTTCTGGGGAAAAGCGGCTTCTCTCTCTTCTCCTACCTTCCTCAGGAGACTTACTTCATTTTGTCACTCCAACTCCAAAGGAAAATCCTATACATTCTTGAATGATGAAAGCTATGATCTTACTCTGTGTTTTATACGACAGAAATCTGGATTCACAGCCCGTGCTGGCCCTTAGGCTTGTAAGCCCACGATTGCAACCCAGTCTGGGAGAGCGCGTGGAAACTGAAAACCGGCAGGTGCTTATTTTTAATATAAAAGTGACTGTCGTGTTCCTGGTTTAATCACCACACGGAGCTGATTCTCCAGCACCGAGCGACTGATTCCCAGAGTGAGAGGAGGTCATTAACCTGCAACCCTTCGTTCTCAACAAGCAGCTTGAGCCATGGTGGGGTTGGAGTTAGGGCCAGAAAGCCCAGGAGATGCTGGATTTGTGGCCTTGTGGCTTCATCAGTGGCTGGTTTGTGGGACCAGGGGCAGAAGCCACGGTCCGGGGGACAGCTGGAACCCAGCCCCTTCCAGTACATGGGCTGGAAAACAAAAAGAGCCATCCCCCGACGCCCCCCACCACCACCACCGCTGCAAGCCACCAGCTGATCCAGAGAAACACAGGCTGTGATGACAGGTGCTGAGGTGAAATGTAATTGGATGCTTGTGGTGTTTGGTGGTGTCACTGACTCTGCAGGTCTAGGGCCGGTGGTCTGACCATCTATTCAGAGGATAATGGGACGCAGTGTAGCACCTATGGGGATCCCTTCTGAAGCTCGTAGCTGTTGTTAATTCCCTACTGTCTTGTTTTGAAACCCTGTATCATTTTCATTGCTTTATTGGGTTGGAGTTTTATTCTGTTTCGTTTTGTTTGATTTTGTTATGTCTGATGGCATGGGCAGCTATTTCAAAGACAGCAAGATATGATAGCCATTTTGGATTTACTGTTGTCTTGTTCTGAAGTCCTTTATTGCATTCATTATTCATTTTTATTGGTTCTATTGCTTTCTGTTTTGTTTGATTTTTATTATGTCTGAAGTATCTGCAGCTATTTTGAAGACAACATTATGGTTACCACTGTTACTTTCATATTGTTTTGAAGTCCTGTGTCACTTACACTGGTTTGTTTTGGCTTTATTCTGTTTTATGTTGCTTGGTTTTATTCTCTTTAAAATTTTTTTTTTAAAAAAGCATTGACAAGTAATGCTTTGTAAACCATAACTAATGTTCTATGTAGAAGAAATTTAGAATAGTGTCATTTTATTACAAGTATGACCTCTGGTTTAAAGAAAAGGGAACAAAGTTTTGTAAATAAGGAAGGGGAGAGGGATTGAACAGAAGGGTGGGGAATGGGAGTAAAAGAAGCAAACTATACAATGAATGTTGTCATTATGTATACTTAAAATGTACCAATAAACTTAATTTTTTAAAAAAGTGTGTACTGTTGAAACCTGGCACACACTTGTAATCCTAGCACTTAGGAGGTTGAGGCAGGAGGATCATTGTTAATTTGAAGCCAGTCTGGGTTAAGGAGAAACACAATGACTATGTACAAAATGGCAGTTTGAAGAGTGTTCTACATTATTTGCATGGAGTGTTTTTTTCTTGGAGTGTTTGTGTGCTTTGGCCCAGTGTTGGGGAGCAGGGCCAGTAGGATGGCATCTACGTGAAGCCCACGGGTGTTTCAGGGTCCCCTCCCCCCAGAAACCTCACCTTCCCTTCTCACTTGCCACACACCCCAAAGCCTGCTGCCAGTTCTGACTTTTGAAAGAATAACAGGTAACTTGCTTAATTCTGCTTGGCAGCAAAACGTAGTATGCAGCTCCTAAGGTCCTTTGTGGTCTTGCAGAGAAGGTGACTGAGTGACAGTGCCATTCAGTGAGGGTTAACTCGCAATGGCCCGAGCAACTGGCTTCTAGTCACGGGGGCCAGGCCCGAGGTGGTGGGGCCACTTTCTCAGCGCAGTGCCCTGCGATTCCCCCATCCCGGCTCTTTGAGAGGGGAGAGTGAGGGGCCGGGTGTGGCCAGGCGTAGTGGGCCGGCAGCACGCACACCATTAGGTCCCATCCCGAGGGCACAGAAAGGGGAGCTGGGCCCCCAGCCGCTCCTGCATGGCACAGGACACAGGTACTCACCGTGGTCACGAATGCCACCTGCCAGTTCTCCAGGTGCCACTCACAGCGGAGGACAGGGGATACCACAGCGATCAGCATGATCTCCATGGCCTCCACCACCTTGAGGAGGTGAGAATCACACCAGGTCCAGGTGCTGGCTGGTCAGTACTCCTCGGCCCGCCCTGTCCGTCGCCCTGCTCAGTCCCAGTCACAGGGTGCAGGGTGTGCCCACCGCTGTCACCCATTCTGAGGATGGGGCCCACAAAGCTTCTCCTAAGACCGGGAGAGGGCTCCTCCGACTGCACTTAAGTCAGCGCTTCTGTTCCCCGCTCCATGTGGGAGGAACAGGGGTCAGGGGCCAGGGAAGAACCCCGTTCCGCAAGGGAGCTGGGAAGAATTGAAACAGACAGTGAAAGAAGGTGCACACCTGTAATCTCAGCAGTCTGAGAGGCTGAGGCAGGAGGATCTCAAGTTCAAGCCCAGCCTGGGGAACTTCATAACTCAGCAAGACCCTGCCTCAAAGTTAAATAAAAATGAAAACAGGCTGGGGATGTAGCTCAGTGTGAAGGCCCGGAGTTCAATGCTCGGTACTAAAGAAAAAAGAAGCAAAGAGCAGATGCCATTTCTCCACACCTGCAGAGACTTTCTGCAAGTGGAAGAGAGCTGAGTCAGCCCTTACCCTGCCACATACTTGTCACTTGAATACAGAACCTTCGATCCACAGCACTTCTGGTGACCTTGCTCTATAGGCAGGGAAGTGTTCTGCACGGCGTTGTTGGTTATCGTACAGACTGGACTAAATTTTCATTCGCTCATTTTCATTCATCTCCTTGTGTAGCCCAGACTGGGCCTGAGTACACAGGATCCCCCTGCCTCAGCCTTCTGCATGCTGGGATTACAGGCTGTGCCACCATGCCTGGCTCTGTCCCTCCTACCCGCTGAGTCCAGCCTCCAGGGACAAGCGAGTCTGAGAGCTCCTCTCTTTGTCACACGCAGTCAGTGCTCTCGTGTTTCCTGTTAGGAATCCTTACCTCCTTCCTTCCCCAGCCACTGTTTCTCTGACTGCAGTTCTTCTGTCTCCCTGCATTATCACTTGTATCTCAGTTTGTTTTTCAGTTCTGGGGATGAAACCCAAGACCTCACACATGCAGGGCATGAGCTATAACCCTAACCCTCTTCACAATTCTGCAACAGAGAATCACTAAATTGCCCAAGCTGGCCTTAAACTTGGGATCCTCCTGCCTCAGCCTCCTGAGTGCAGGGGTGACAGGCATGCCCCTCGGTTCAGCTAAGTTTGCGGTTCTTAACACATACAGTGTTCTTCTGCTAACGGAGGAAGTCATGGTTTTATAGTTTCACAAACTTCACAACTGTTCTCAAAGCCCAGGATGGGAGAGACCTGTCCCTCTTTCCTCCAAACAGCATATGGGAAATGTCTTAGGCCACTATGCTGCCTGACAAAATACTCAAGATTGTGAAATTTATTGTTTTTGTTTGTTTTGTCTGTTTTTTTTTTGTTTTGTTTTGTTTTGGTACCGGGGATCGAACTCACGACCTTGTGCTTGCCAGGCAGGCGCTTAAGCCACTGAGCTAAATCCCCAGCCCTTTTTTTTTTTGAGATGGAGTATCGCTATGCAGTTCAGGCTGAACTTGAACTCACTTTGTAACCCAGGTTGGTCTCAAATGTATAACAGTTCTCCTGCCTCAGCCTTCCAAGTGTTAGGATTACAGGCATGTGCCACCATGCCTGGCTTGTTTGTTTTGATTTTTTGAGACAGGGACTCACTCTGGAATCCAGGCTGGCCTTGAAACTCACAGAGATCCTCCTGCCTCAGCCTCCTGAGTGCTGGGATTACAGGTGTGCACCACAATGTCTGGTGAGATCCCATAATTTATAAGGAGCACACCTGTAGTCTCAGCTACCTGAGAGGCTGAGGCAGGAGGCTCACCTTAGCCCAGGTATTAGAGACCAGCTTGGGGGACCAAAGACTCTCTGGAGCACCCATATTTATTGGGCTTCTACAGATGGAGGGGTGCAGGCAGTGGGAGTAGGAAACAAGTTAGAACGAAGCAGTTAATCTCAGTAATGCAGAGAGCTGGTTGATCTCAGGGTTGACAGACTGCTCTGGAATAGGGAGTGTCAGCCTTACAGTCGCAGCCCTATCCTGTCCTCTAAAGACTGAATATGAGCTTTTTTGACACAGCCAGCGTCCCTTCATTCAGCAATTTAACCCTGTACAGCCCTGTCCCCAACACCCACGCCCCATCGTGGCCCCGTCACCTCCTAGAGGGTCCCCTCTTCATACTACCCCATCAGCCTCAGCTGGAGTTGGGTTAGGGACACGCTCAACCTGCGGCAGAAAATAACAAGCCTGCACCTGTGCCCTGGAAAGGGCCAGGAACTCAGAAAGACAGCAGGTTTCCTGGGTTACTGGGGTGGAGAAACATCTGGAGGCCGGGTGTGGTGGTGCCAGCCTACAATCCCAGCACTAGGGAGGCTGAGGCAGGAGTGTCGCCATGATTTTGAGGCCACCCTGGGCTACGTAGTGAGTTCAAGGCCAGCCTTTACTACCCCGTGAGACCCTGTCTCAAGATAAAAAGAAAACTGGGGAGCTTTGTGTCTGACCCTACACAGAGTAATACCTTGGGTTTCTCCCGTCTCCCAAGACTTTGGGTGAAACCATTGAAAAGTGAGCTTTGACTCTCTGGGAACAGAGACGCAGCATCTGCGGATCCTTAGCCCAGCACCTGCTCCCTCTTGCACCCCAGAAACAGCCCAAATGCCCAGCAAGCAGGCCGGGCGAAGAGACACAGGGAGCCCTGAGCGACGCTCACCCCCGTGCTGCCCATGATCAGGAACAGGGCGACGTGGAAGCGGCCGAATCCGATGGTCTCCACCGCGTCTTCCACCGTGAAGGTCTTGGGCTCTGACAAGGGAGGGCGCAGGGGTGCCGCTGTGCCTCTGGTCACCCCACTCCCCATCACCCGTCACCCAGCAGGGGTGCAGCGGTGCTGATGACTGGGGCTCTTACCTCTCCGCTGCGGAGGCTCTGGTCCCGAGAGGCTGAGCCTACGCAGGCTGAGGACGGCGACGGGCTCCTTGGGCTTGGATGCCATGTGGTCCCGGTGCCTCCCACACTGCCAGGTGGAAGGACAAAGACAGCATGGTGACTGAGTGCCCTGCATGCACCCACCATGTGCAAAACCTCATGGCGCCTCGCCAAACCCTGCTGAGGGAGGGGTCCCACCCTCAGCCACACACTTCCTCTGGAGCCGCACTGCAGCATTCCAGTTCCTTCCTTCCCAGACCAGAAGGGGGCGGGAAGGAGGGAGTATGTGGCGCATAAAAATAAAATTGAACCAGGCACGGTGGTGCACAACTGTAATCCCAGCACTCAGGAGGCGGAGGCGGGAAGATCACCTGGAGTTTGAGGCTAGCCTGGGCTACCATTTGTATCCTTCAGTTTCCTCCTCCCAAAATGGGGACAAAACCATGATTTCACCGAATTCCTAGGTTGTTGTGAGGACTCCATGAGCTGGTTCAGAGGAAGCACTCCCCCTACAGCTGCAGGGCGTGAAGCCGGCCACTTGCGCGGGCAGGCAGCTCCTGCCATGCTGCCGTTAGGGCGCCCTGGACGCCACCAAAAAACACAGTGGCAAACAGCTCGAGGGCATCACACATGTTAAAATGCATCTGCTCGTAGTTACGCTAAAAAGACTCAGCAGTCAGCTTCGTATAGCGTAAAGGAAGATAAACTGGAGACTTTTATAGGTAGATGGATGCAACTTGAGAGCATACCCATTAGTGAAATCGTCTCCAGTGTGAGAAGCTGAAAGAAACAACATATGTGTATGTAGATACATATATATGTATATAAAAACAGTTAAGATAGTCACACTACTGATTTCTCTGAGTTCACTGAAGAGGAAGATTTGTGCCGGTTTTGTTTGAACGATTGAATGCAGAGGTCTGTGCTCTGGGTGATTTGAGAAATGACAACGCACAATGTGTGTGCCATTGTTGCCCCCTGACTAACATGTTTTGAAATTGTTTTTTTTTCTCTCTCTCTTTGAAATAAAATGGGTTTGGAAAAAAAAAAAACATGCCTAGCAGAGGTCTTTACTGCTCATATCGCACTAACATACTGGGTTCAAATGAAAAACACTCAAAAGTGGAGAAAAGGGAATTGTTTTCTAAAAGAGGCTGAGTGCATTTCGAGGGCCGCTGTAAGTGGTGTTGGGAAACCATGGTCACTTGTGTTAGGCTCCCCCAGGGAAGGAGAGCTCCAGACCTCTCCAGTGGGGCTCTAACTTCACCTAGCACACTTTGCCTTATCAAAAGGAGGTGAAGAAAATGGGTCTTTTACACTAAAAATGCTCTGGTTGGTCTACATCCCTTTACTTTGCAAAAACCACTCTATTTTACAGGACGCGCTCCTCTAAGCCCCACTGGAGACACAGGGTTTGCAGCAGGACCTTTTGCTGGGCGCGTGGGTGGATGGTTAGGGTTTCATGTTTGTGTATGCAGGTTGTGTTCCAAGCAGTAAGAGGAACCTCTATCCAAAGTCAGTTCAGATTCTATGGAAAGCATTTTCATCCAATTTGCTCAGGTTTCAACAAAACGTTTAATCAAGACAGAAGAAGATAAACTATTTCAGAGATCTTAACTCCGAAATTGCCCCATCTGGTAGGTCCGGCATCTAGTCACCCTCACTTGGCTTGTCTCTCACTCTGATGTAGGAAGCCGGGTCAGACAAGACCAGTGCGAGGCGAAAATGATTTATTATAGGTGTTAGAGAGAAAGCCAGCTTTTTATCATCAACTCCTGGAAACAATGGGAGGGAGAGTAATCTCGGAAAACAGCACGGGGTAAAAATGGACAGGTTGGGGGAATTCCCCCAAAACACAAAGACTCCAATGGACCTCAAGCTTCATTAATACAAATTACAAAGAATTGTGTGACATTTCATTTCACTGTGTTTTGACGTACCGGATTTCTTAGCTAGCAGTAATTGGGCCCTTATGGATAATTTTAAAACTGAGGATAATTTTAAAGCTGAAGAATATGTGCATGCATGTGTGTGTGTGTGTGTGTGTGTGGTTTGTCTTACAATATCAATAAAAAGAAGGAAATGTTCACACCCCACTTGCCTCAGCTGTGCACTAACAGTTAACTCCCCTCCCGCTGGCCAGAGGCAGGAGCGGCAGGCAGCTCTGCCTTCATCTGTCCATCTGCAGGGTTTCTTACCTGTGCTTGGTTCTCGGGAAGCTGTCCCTTCCTGGCTCCTCGTCCCACCTTGCCACAGCCAGTCACAGGTGGAAGTCGGAGCGCTGATGGCCTCTCAGCTCAGGGACCGCTCGGTGAGACGCTCAGCCCCGGGTCTCCCTCTTTCTCCCCTCAGGGCTCCAACCAGGTTGCAGCGGGGACAAGCTTGCACCCAGGGCAGGGCTGACACCTGGGCACACCCCTGCCCAGCAGCCCTCCCCTGAGCCCTTCCAAAAGGGAGATTAATCCCTCTGGAGACAGAGATCAGCGGCCTGTGGGGAGGAAATGAACTTGCGTTCCGTAGGCAGTTTCTGAAACAGTCTGAGCAAGGGGCAGGAAGCCATTCCCCCAGGAAACACTTTCTCACAGTTCTTCCTGGTCAAAATCAGAGGGCAAGTGGCTGGGACCCCCCTAACAGCAGCACTCCCGCCAAGCAGAGGCGGAGGCCATGGTCCCCAGCTGACCACGGATGGACAACTCCATTTCTTGCCCAAGAGTCCACATGACAAAGTGTCAGTCAGAATGCACAACTCTTTTGCACAACCTCCCTAAATGGACACCTCCTGCCTGATACGCGCCTTCAACAGTGCTGAAGGTAGGACGAGACCCGCAGTGACACAGAAGCTTCCTCTAAGAGACAGCAAAGCCACTTACATGGATGCCTGTCAGTCCCACATATGGATGGCAACTGGGGGCAAAAAGGAGCCCCATGCAAAAGCAAATTCACTCTGGTCAGCTCGTTTAGAACTTCATTTACTGATGATGAATATTTAGAGCTAAATTCTGTGTGAAAGGACCTCTTCAAGTGTTAAGCACTACAAAAATATGCTTTTATACTTAGTTACCACAGAGATGATTATTCACCTGGGTAAAGGCCATTCAGACAAACAGCCCGCGGAATGAATCTTAGCAGGATTTTGGGAGTGGGCCAGGCTAGGTGCCCTGAGAAAGTACGAGCCAGACTGTGTGGCAGCCCTTCCTGGTTCTCCACCCTCAGGCCCTGCCCACTCCCTCTCTGCCTCCTTCTCGGGTTACTCAGCACACATTTTATGTGACCAAGGACTGTCACACCTCACTGCACAGGACTTGGCCCAGGCAGAGCCACACCAGGACAATCCTCCCTGCCTTCGGAGAACCCAACCTGTTTTTCCTTGCCTGGAGTGGAAATTCATGAGAAAGTTCTCAGGTATGTAATGCTAAGCCGGAGACAAGGTGAGGAAGAGAGAAATGAGGGAATATAATAAACCCGATCCGTCTCTTGGATTAGTTTGTGTAACTCCATTGTTTTCTGTTGGGCTATAATTATTAATATCAAATGTTATGGGAAGGTTTTGAACAAAGGCATCCTACAGAAAAAAAGGCTCATTTGTTTGTTCTCTTGATTATAATACTTCAAACATGATGAGAAGACTCAGTCCAGCACAGACCCTCATTTCCCAATCGTTTTATTAGTTGGTAATTAAGACCTCCCATAAAGTCCAAAGGAACTGCCAAAACAGTTCCGCTCTGACATGGTTATCAAACCCCAAGGCTTCCACCCAGATTGCACACTGCTTCATGTCTCCGGGTAGCCAAGAACAACCATCCGCCAAACGTTCTCCATCGCCAACAGGACTCAACACCCACTGCTGGCCCAGGCCCTGGCACGGGAGACACAGACTGAAGCTACTCCTCTGCTGTCCCTTCTAGGATGTCCTTGAAGGAGAAGGGAGAGAACTTGTACCCAGCCCCGACGTAGAACTTGTTCTGGAACTCCACCCTGGTGTGGGGGGCCACGGAAGGAAAAGAGATTAAACACACACGTTAGAGGCAGTGGGAGGAGACAAGAAGCAGAACACTTGAGAGAAGCAAGCTAAAGGTCAGGAAGGCCAGACAGGAAATGCTGTCCCGGCTGGTGGCTGCCGTGGGGACCCTGATGATATCCCATGTCCTTCTCCCGTTGTCCTCTTACCTCCTCCCTTCCCCATCCAGCCCACCCTCTGGGCCTCGTGGGCCACAGCACAGCAGCCCGGCCCACATGACAGCCTGCATGGCAGCGGAAGACGCCCACCCTGCACAGCCTTGGGTGACACCTCCAACACAATGCAACAGGCATTCCCAAGGTGACCCCCACGTTCCCAACTGCGGGCCATGCTGCTGCCCTGACCTGTGTCCCAATAACCTAACATAACTAATACCACAGAGTTCACAGCCTTAAAGACGTGTCGTGGGGGAAGGGGCTGTTGCCATCCTTTCCCCGCACTGCGTAAGTGTAAAAACTTTCCCGCTCAGCAGCAGCCGCAGAGAGCGGTAGAAAACACCACTACAAGCTGAGGACAGTCTGACGAGTTTACAGGCACGCGTGTCACCCTCTGCCTCGTGTCCCTGCTAGTCCTTGGGTACATCTGTGAATGTTACTTTAGAATTCGGTAGCTTGTTCTAAAATATAACTCCTGCCCTGCCCAGCACACCGCCACTGAGCCTATTTCAGATCTGTCGCCTTAGCTGTGCTGAAAGGCACCACTTCTGTAAAGCCGGTTACTACCACAAAAGAAGGCTTGGTTTTTAAAAGAGGAATCAGTGTACGTGCAGAGAGTTATTACACTGTTTACTGTTGGCCAAGCGGAAGGCTGAACTCATGTTCTGGCAAAGCACACACATGCCTAATGTCACCCAGCAGGTGACGCTGTGTGCCCAGTCCGCCGGCCCTGAGGCTGGTCCCCCCTCACACCACCCCACAGGTCCAGGGACAGCCGTGCTCACCAGTGCAGCCGCAGGGCGTGGAGGAAGGCAGACAGGCCCTCCATGATGAGGAGGATGGCCACCGTCAGGACGGCAAACACGGCAAAAAGGACAAAGACCCCGACAAGTCCTCCCCAGCCGTGCAGGCGGAGGCCGATGTTCATGACCATGGTCCAGAGGACTTCAGATAGTTCTGCAAGACGCAAGGGACAGTCTCAACCCGGGAGTGTGGCTTGCAAATGCAGATTAGCTTCAGATCATCATCTCAGATCATCAGAGCTCCACTCTAAGAGGAAAATGTCCTGGGGCCTGAGTGTAAGTGGCTACTACGGCACCTTTGTCCACAATGGGGGAGTTTCCATGGAGAGGAAAACAAACAAGAGCCATGATAAAAATATTCAATACAGTGAACGCCTATATTTTTTAAAAACATATTACAGTAAAAAACACATAGCCATTCATCTCCCCTCCCTGCAAACACACTTACCCCACCATGCTCGCCACCGTCTCAAGTTCTGGAAATGCTCTTTCCTGGATGTCTTTATGAGGTCTGATCAGGTCTACAGAGAAGGCTGCTACCGAGCCACCCAACAGACATCACCTCACATCCTCCCCCGCGCTGCTCACAGGAGCCGGCTCCTCCCCACAGCCACAGTGACCACGAAAGGTAAATGTTTGGAACGGATTCAGGACATGGAGATGACCATGATGGTGCCACTACAGACCCTCAGGAAAAAGGACAACTCCAGCACTGGTTCAGAAAGTGGCGAGAACGATAGGCAAAGTGTGCCTGAAGTAAGGGGATTTATTTGGGAGGGGTAATGGCAATATGTCTTTGACTGTAATAAATTCTTAAAATTTAAATGTTCATGGGCTGGGGATTTAGCTCAGTGGCTTAAGCGTCTGCCTGGCAAGTGCGAGGTCGTGAGTTCGATCCCCGGTACCAAAAAAACAAAAACAAAAACAAAAACAAAAAAGTTTTAAACGTTCACCTCAATTTTTGACCACACCGCATACTTGGTAGCATATCATTCACCAACAAAAAGCAAACTACAACTATCAGAGCACAATGACTAAATCTGAGTCGTGTGACGTACGTACGAAAAGGCAAAGCACAGAGCAACACAAGCCCACTTGCTGTGGGCTGAGTATTCATGTTCCAGCCCAGATTCGTATATTAAAGCCCTGACCTGTAGCCTAGAACCCTGTAGGAAGTGCTGACAGCCAGAGGAGGTTTTGGGCAGGGCCAGCAGGCTCCCGGGAGATGGGCCTGGCCGCAGGGTGCCCTGACACTCACCGGCGTGCGCCAGGCTGAGCGCCCAGAGCCGCAGGTAGGAGGCCGTGTTGGAGACGCAGCCCAGGCAGTACTCGATGGTGTGGATGGCCTGGTGGACGAAGACGTCTCCGAAGTTGAACTGAAAGGGAACGTTTTAACTCCGTTTCATCAAGTACTTCCTTTTCCAACTGTCTGTATGGAGCACATCCAAATCCGTTGCTTTACTTTTTAAATCTTTGATTAACATGCAGTGATTGTACCTATTTGTGGGATACAGTGTGGGGTTTCAACCTGTGTACAGAACACGTGTGGGGGATATGAGGCCTTTCACGTTTCCAGCTCCTTATCATCTCTTTCTGTGCAGAGCTATGGAGCTCCTCTTTTTCTAGCTCTTTAAAAATCTATGTAACAGGGTGCTGTAAACAATAGTCACCCTACTGTGCTGTGAAACCCTAGAATTCATTCTTTCTCTCTAATTGTGTTTTCCTACCACTCCCTACCTTCCCTTCATCCCTCCTTCCACACAGCATGTATGTTTAAAATGACACATAGAAGAATAAGACGTAGATTTTGCTGTTAAGATACTTCCAGTCTAACTCAGAGAGAAAATAAATATTAATACACTTGAGGAAAGAGAACTAGTAGCACCAAGCAGGATAGGCTGTGTGTGATAACACTTCCCAAAATCACTGTAAAAAGCTACTAGGAGAAGGCGGGCTGGGGAGGAGAGATGAGATTTATGCTGAACCATGTAGGGGGCGGGGGGACCTGGAAGTAAAAGAGAAGCAAACTGTTCCGGGTAAGAAAAATGACTCCCAGTAGGGAAAAGGCTGGAAATATCATGAAGTCAAGTTTGGGAGAAAATAATTAGGCCCAAATTGAGAACTGGTTTAGGGGAGGAATAAAAGATACCTCTGGGGCATTGAAATTTCTGAAAACACAAAGTACAGGGAGGGCAGAGATGAGAGCCAGGAGTGGGAAGTAAAGATGGGGCATTAATTTGGGAGCATAGTGGATTTGAGAGGAGACGGCCCATAGCCAAAAGCGCCATGGTTGAGATTTGCTCAGCAATGGAGGAACGAGGTGGTCACCTTCCTGCACACTGACATGTGGGGAGGAATCTGCCCTTGCCCTCAAGCAGCTCACAGGTAGCAGGGACAACACACAAATAGCCTGAAGACCCGCAGTGCCCTCTGGGAACACAAGGAAGGGCCTCCTGCCTAAGGGCAGCCAGGGTCACCATGGGCTCTAAGGGCCCTTGAGCCCAGAGTGCAAGAAACTTAGAGCTCCTACACTGGCAGCATTGGAGAAATTGGAGGGGAAGGGGAGCAGTGACTTTGAGTTTTGGGGGGCAGAATGGAATCTGTCTGCACATAATGCAGAAGTAGAACTGGAAGCAAAGACCAGGCTGAAAGCAGACACCTGGAACCTTATCTGTGGGAGGAAGAGGAAGAGCAACAGGGAAAAGTCAGGCAGAGGAGCTTCTGACCTCGGGAAATGCCTTCATCAAAGATAGGAGAAAAATAAAGTGTTGGGGAAAGCACAGGTCAAAGTAACTGGAGAAGTGACAGCCACAGTCTAGGACATAAGGACAGAGTGGCATCTGGGAGGAATGGAGGATGTGGTCAATGTGTCGGGCTATGAAGAGAAGACAAAAATCAATTCAACCATGGAAACAGCTACAAAAATTAAAGGGATGGGGCGTCAGGGATGGAGCGAGCAGGGATAGAGGAGGAGAGTGCGGTGAAGAATGGATCGGACTGAAGACAGAACCGGTTCGGTTCCAGATCCCAGCAGCAACCCTAAACCCCCAGCATTTCTTGTCATTCCCTGATAGATTACAGGGCCCTACACTAGAATGTCCACCCACGTGGCAAAAGACTCAGGACAGCTCTTGAAGCATGGGAGGGACTAGAAATGGCTGACGTGGACCAAACTGTCTGCAAAATGGAACCCCAGAAACCCTGGGCACTGACGTCCAGCGGGCTCCTGGGCTGGTGGCACACGGTGTACATCCTGTGTACACACAGTTTCTGGGACAGGAATGCGTCCTAAGGCACAGAAGCTTCATTTTGGAGCTCTCCAGCTCCTGGATATTATCCTACGTGGGCTAGTTCTGATTTGCATCCTTTTACTATAATAAAAAAGTTTTCCCAAGTTATGTGAGTTATTCTACAAATTGCTGAACCTGGGGGAGTCTGAGAGGTCACCCAATGTGTGGCCAGCTGGTCTGAAATGATGGTAGCTGCAGCTGGCATGTGGGCAGATGTGGCCTTGAACTTGAACTTGAACTTGAACTTGAACTTGGCTAACTCCTGGTGAGAAGAGAGGTCAGGGAGACACTTGAGAGGGAAACAAGGTCCAGCCTACGTTTGCCTCAGGATAAGAGAGCCCTGCCTGACTACGCCTGGGGAGGGAGGAAGGGGACTACAGTCTTTGACAAGGGCAGTCAGGTCGCAGGGGTCTCAGTGGAAACTGCCTGCACATATATCGAGGCTGTGAGCAGAACAGATGAAGGAACTCAGCCTGCACACGCTGGGACCTGAGTCTGAGGCTGTGTGGGTCCAGCAGCTCAGAGAGAGTTAGTCATAACCTTAGCCAGTACCTTGGCCTCATCTCTGTCCCTGGCGTCTTAGGGAAATTTCCTATGGTCCAGAATTTTCCACTGATTCTAGATCATTCATTCATTTGAACTGAGATTCTTTAAACGATTAACTACAAAAATGGAGCCATATGTAATGTCTCTGGCCATCATAGAAAGCCATTCCCTACTCTAGAACTGGACTAGAGCTCAGGAAAAGTTCCCAGAGGATTGGGGCTGACTTCAGCCCCCACAGAAACACAGCCAGCTGCCTCCCTCTGGGAAAATGAGGGACAGGCAGGGAGAGAAAAAAAACAAGCTATGGTTTCTCAGAGGAGGCAGTTAAGGGTAAAAGGTAAGTGAACCAGTTCAACATGGAGGCCATGGGGCAAAGACACTACGGTGGCCGTGTGTGCCTATGTGGGAGAAGATGGCTGGGAATCAGTAATCCACATTTCGTCTCAATATCTCAAGCTAGATATGAGCCCTGCTGTCATTGAGGGCACCAGCTGGCTAGAGCAGATTGAATGCAGCCATTTGGTAGGGGTCCCTAGGCAACACTAGGACCCCCATACAACTAGCTCTACAGCTGGTACCTACCTCCTCTTACAGCTACAGCAGTGCTTGGCCGAAATATTAAAATGCTCCCAGAGTGGTTGGGAAAGAATTGTTCCAATCCCCCCGGACATTCCCTCCCTCTTCCCTACCTCCCAAGACACTGGTGCTCCAGGACTGAGATCAGCAGGGGCCTCCGGCTCTCCCAGACCTAGGCCTGTGTTCACACGGATGGCCCAGTGCCTACACCGAGCAACTAATAAAACCAGATCCTTCACAATCTGTGCAAACTGGGGGGCTTTCCTGGGTGCCGTGGTCCCAGATACCTCCTCTTCACGGTCATCCTGAGCCTCGCGGGTGTCTGCAGAACCAGAGGGACTGGAGATGCCACCTTCAACATCCTCTACGGGATTTTCTTGAACCATGAATGCCTGCAGCTGTCAAGCAAGCAAACGAGAGAACACCAAACACACCCTTACTATTATAACCATGCTGCATATAATAAAGTCTCTTAAAGGTTAGCTGTGGCCAATGCTGTGGCACATGCCTGTAATCCCAGCACTCTGGGGAGCTGAGGCAGGAAAGTTGCAAGATGAACCTTGGCAACTTAGTGAGACACTTTTTTTTTTAATTTTAGTGAGACACTTTTTTAAAATAACTGTTAACTATGTATCTGAAACTGGTCTAAATTTTCTTAATGTTATCTCATGTTATATCAGCCTTCAAAAAAAACACCCCACTTTGTATAAGCATGATTATCACTGTACAGAGAAGGAAACTAGCACAGACAGGTTAAGAAATATGTCCAAGACCACACAGCTGGTAAGGCTACTAAGTGATAGAACTAAGATTCAAATCCAGGTGGTCTGATTCCAGAATATATGCTTTTTCCTATAGGACTCCAGAAAACGACAAATGATGCACAGAAAAGCAATGCAAACACAAAAGTGTCTTTCTATGGTTAAAGAAACACACCCTATCCCAGCTAGTCAGTTGTACCTTCAACAGAGCCATGTGACTTAACCAGATTTCTATGGACAAAATTAACTAAGAAAGACGAAGTTGTTGTTTTTGTTTGCTTGTTTTGGTTTGGTTTGGGGGTTTTTGTCTTTTTGAGACAGGGTCTTGTTATGCAGTTCAGGCTGGCCTTGGGCTCACTTTGTAGCAAAGGTTGGTCTTGAACTTGCAAACAATCCTCCTGCCTCAGCCTCCCAAGTTGTACGATTACAGGAGTGCATCACCATGCCTGGCTTTTAAGATTTTTTTTGTTTTTTAATTTTTAATACAAACACACTTTCTAAAATAAAATCACGAGTTGGGTGTCATGTCACACATCTGTGATCACAGCAACTTGGGTAAAGCAAGAGGACAGCTTGGGCTATATATTGAGTTCAAGCCCAGCCTGAACTACATAGTGACACCCAGTCTCAAAAAAAAAAGGCCCTTGTGGCTGGGGATTTAGCTCAGTGGTAGAACACTTGTCCAGCAAGCAGGAGGTCCTTAGCACCAAAAAATTAAAAAAAAAAAAAAACCCGAAATTCAAAGAAAATAATCTAGGTACAATCATAATTTGGGTTGGTTTTATCCCCCAAATTTGAATGCAATACAAATTGAGAATTTATTATCTGAAATGATTGGAACTAGACATGTTTAAGATTTTTATTTTTTTTTCAAATTTTGGAATATTTGCACCTGCATGGAACCTAAGTGTAAACACAAAATTTATTTGTGTTCTGTAAACACCTTACACACATAGGCCGGTGGTAATTTAATGATATTTTTATCATTAAAATATATGCATGGATTGTTATTGCTGTTATTTGTTTTTGTGGTGCTGGGGATTGAATTGAGAGCCTCACACTGAACTACATCTCCAGCCCCCCCTCCTTTTTTTTTTTTTTTAAAGACAGGGTCTGGTTAAGTTGCTAAATTGCCCAGGCTGGGCTTGAACTTGCAACCCTTCCACCCCAGTCCCCTACACTGCTGGAGTTAGAGGCTCCACCACCACGTCTGGCTGCCTACACCTACATGTTGACTACAGCTCATCACATGAAGTCAGGTGTGGGCTTTTATCACTTACGATATCATTTAAGACCTCAAAAAGTTTTAGTTTCTAGAGTATTTTGGATTAGGGATGCTTAATTTGTATTTCTTTCAAAGTCACTGTGAAGTTTAATGCCCTGAATCCAGGCTTTCCTAGAACAATTTTATAGGCACATTGTAAATTAGGCATTAAAAAAACTTTTGTTTCTTTAGCAAATCTGTACATAATATTTGGAGGGCTGTGGGCAGGGGTATGGAAGTGCATGTGCCATATGTTTAAAGATTTAAAAATTAAAGCAAACCAAGGCATTATTTTTTATTTTAAAGAGAATAAAGCAAAACAAAACAAAATAAACAGAATAAAACAAATCAGAACAGAACAATGCAAGCAATGCAGGACTTCAAAACAAGACAACAGGAAATCAACAATGACTACCATAATGTCTCTTGTTTTCTTAAAAATAGCTGTCCATATCTTCACACATAATAAAATCAAAGAGTACAAAACAGACTAAAACCAAACCAAAGAGTGAAAGCATTATAGGACTTCAAAACAAGATAATAGGAAATCAACAATGGTTACTATAATTCATGCCATTATCTTCAAAATAGCTGCCCATATTATCAGACACAGTAAAACTAACAAAACAAGATAGAATAAAACCAAATCTAACAAAATTATGAAAAAAAAGAATTCAAAACCAGGTAATAGGAAATAACCAGTGGTTACCACTTTCTCTTTTTAGGTGTTTCCTTCCCTATTACTTTCATAATACCTATTGTGCTTTTTGGATCCCACTAACTCCTTCATTTTTTTACACTGGGGAGATAACTCAGTGTTCACCCATATGAGTTCAAACAATTTCACCCATGAGCATGATCTCCAATTGCTTCCATTTACCTACAAGAGCGTTGAGATTATTCTACTTTATAGCTGGGTAGATTTCCACTGTATGAAAATACTGTATCTTTCTTATCCATTCTGCAGTTCATGGACAAATTACTCTTGCTTTTTTCTGATCCCTGTCACATGCGACAATTGTTTTCTCTTTGATTTGCACTCTATGAATTCCCTTTCGAGTTAAATATGTTTCTTGGAGACTACGGCAGGAGGATTTCTTTTTTTTTTTTTTTTATCGGTACCAGTGATCGAACTCACGACTGCCTGCTTGCAAGGCAGGCACTTATGCCGCTGAGCTAAATCCCCAGCCCCTTAAATATGTTTCTTGTATACCGTGTATTGATGGATCTTGTTTCTCGATCCACTCTCCCTGTGTTTATTTTTATTGCTGAATTGAAGTCATCTACATTAATGGTTACAATCGACATGAGTTGGTTCATCTCTGCCATCCTATCTTCTTGCTGTTGGCTCTCCACTTTTCCCCTTCATTCAGTTGCCTGTCTTATTTGGTGATCCTCCTCTGCTGCTATTCCTGGAACCATGGTTATCTTTATCTTCCTCTAGAATATCCTTCAGCACTCTCTGTAGGGTTGGCTTGGTAGCCATGAATTCCTTCAGTTGTTCTTTACCATGGAAGTATCTTATTTTTCCATCAATGTTGAAAGGTAGTTTTGCAGGGTACATAAATCTGGGTTAGCAATTGTTTTCTTTCAGGATTTGAAACACTTTACTCCAAATTGTTCTTGACTTGATGGTTTGTGTTGATAAGTCTGCTGTGATTCTGATCTGTCTCTTTTCTCTAACAGCTTTTAATATTCTGTTCTTGTGCTGAATTTCCAGAATCTTGATTATTATATGTCTGGGTGTAGATTTACTTTTGTTATGGCTAGTTGGAGTCCTATCTGCCTCACTTATCTGTATGCCAGATCCTTTTCCCATGTTTGGGAATTTTTGTGACATTACTTCTGTAAATAGTCTTTTTATTTCATTTGTGTTGACCCCTGCTCCTTCGCTGATACCCATCACTCTTAAATTATTTTTCTTTGCATTGTCTTGTAGCCATTGAATTGTTATTTCCTGTTCCTTGTTATTTTTAAGATATCTTTACTTTCTCAATCATTAGCTGCGATCCTGTCTTCAAGGTCTGAAAGTCTATCTTTAGTCTTTTTCAAGTAGTTTTGTCAGCTTTTGATCAACTTCTTAATTTCCTTGATATTGTTGTACTCTAACCTAAGCATAGCCATCCTGTGCTGTATGCACCATTTCCATTGTCCTAGATTTCAACCTTTACTCTCTGTAAAATTCCAGGAATTTGGCAACTCCCCTCTCTGCAAAGCTGTTACCTTTGTTCTCTGTAAATTTCCAGGAACTGACCGACCACTAAACCACAAAGCTAAAACCCCATCTCCTGTGCAGTTGTAACCTTTGAACTCTGTAAAATTCCAGTAAATGACACTAGCTGTAACAAAAGCCTTCTTCCCCTTAGTCTCCTCCCCACCCTTGCTTTGTGGTTTTTCCCTTTATTAACCCCTCAGAAGTTTAACCTGGTTGCACAGTTCTGCAGATTCCACTGCGTCTCTGCCACTGGTGCCAGCTAAAATAAAGCGCTATCTTTTTACCCCCCTTTTTGGACGTCATCTCTACCACAGGTATCTCTTTGAATCTGTTTGATGCATTGTAATTCTTTTCTGTATAGCTCATTCAAGGTTTCTATCATTTTCCTATGCTCTTTTTTTAAATCTATGCCTTCTTTAGATATGCTCAGCAATTCTTTCATTATGCTTGTGGTTTTTCCTTTGACCTGAGACATTATTTCTGATCTGATTACTTTTACAGTCTCATAAAGTTGTTTCTTTACTTCAGTTGCTATCCTCAGAAATTTCAGGTGTATGACTTCCATTTTCTTCCATGACTCTATCTCCCAGACTTGTTCTGAGTGGGCTGGAGGCCTGAGATTGCCTTTTACTCACTCCTTCATCTTGACATTCACCTGAGTTCCTCCCAACAAGCCAGTTGTGGGGTCCTAGGCACTTCCCACATTGGCTGCCCCTCCTCAGTATAGGAGAGTGGGACAGACACTTGGGTTTCTCTGAATCCAGGTTCCAAGGGAGGTAGCATGTCATGGGGCAAGTTTCTCCAGACCTGGGCAGCTACACTGAGGCTCCCCTGATGGCCAGGGGCACATGGTGATGGGGCTGCTTCTTCTCTCAGCCTGTGTGTCTACACCAAGACTCCTTCAATGGCAGCAGGGTGTGTTTGTCTGATTTTCCTGGTGAGTGCCGGCTGCCCACAGGAAGCAAGCCATTCAATGGCAGTAGCAGATGCAGACGGGTGGATCTCGCTGTGTTTTTCTGTCTGCCCTGGACCAAGACACTGTTGAATTAAATACCTTCTAACCTCCTAGCATGATAAACGGATCCTCATACAAACTCAGAAGGCCCACATAGGACCTAGACCTTGAATCCAGCCTTCCAGCTTCTTATGAGGTGACCCCAGGCTCCGTCCACCATCTTGGTTTTTTCCCAGTTAAGGAAATAAAAAAGTGTACTTTGCTGCATCATTCTCTTTACTGTATCTGAGGTCAATAACCAACACAGGTTTCAGAAAAGTAAAATTTAACCTAAAAATACTTCCAACCCTTTAAAACCTTTGTGATCTCATTTCACTCCACTTAATCCTTCGCCCTAACAGGGAAAGCAAAGAATCCTCTCAAACAGCACTTGGGTGTCACAACTAGACTCTGGTGTCCCGTTGGAGGGGCTAATCTTCTTAAGTCCTCTTTGCTTTAGGTTGACATTAAACTTTTTTTTTACTCCCTACATCAATTTATATCTCAGGAGCAGTTTAGAGAAAGGGAGGAAGAGGCAGAAATTGGTATTTGGCAAAAGGGGGAAATGACCAAAAAATACAAACTGACTTACTTAAATTCCTTTACTACTTTATCTAATTCCTTGACACATTCTGAAACTAGCATAACAAAAGCTTACAACTTTAGAATACTGAAGAAAACCAGTTTTCATTTAGAAACAGCGTCTTGCCAAGTTGCCCAGGCTGTCCTTGAACTCACAACCCTCCTGCTTCAGTCACCGAGGTTATCTGGGATACCTGCACAGGCCACATGGCCTGGCTGAAAAACTTTGAATACTCACTTAAAAACTAAAGCTATGGTAAAATATTTCTATGTCCAATAATAAAGCCACCAAGTTCAAACCCTTACCGATCATTACCTACCCCTAGATGACCCACATTCACCCTGAGCGGTCTTCTGGGCCCCAGAGTCAACATGTTTGGAAACAGGACTGTGATCGTGTTGGAAATAAAGGGCCTGGGACTGACCCTGCTGAGAGGACCACACTGGGGCCCGGCACCTGCTGAGCAGTGAATGGTTACACTGTGATGGAACCCTCCAGGCAAACTAAGTAAGCACAGTTGGAAAACAGGTGCAGACAGTGAAGCAAGCCACGGTCCCTCCACTTTCTAGACTGTTTTTCTCTGTTTTTGCTCTTGCTTTGCTGTGCTAAATAAAAGCTGGAGAGTTCTTGGTTGGGGGCTGCCTTTTGGAGGCTGTCTTACCTGGGTGCTCTCTTCAGCACAGTCCCCTTGCCCTCTTGGTGTTCTGACTCAATCTCTGAGTAATCTTTTCATCCTCCACACAGCCGCAGTCACATACTGTGACAGTCAATCCTCAACACTTCCCTTACCCCTAGGCTCCATTTCCAGGAAGCCACCCCATGACCCACAGCGGGTGAAATGAAACCCAGCACTTACCTGGGATTTCCGATGCTTGGCTCTAAGAATAAATGGCTTAATCAGAAGCATCCATGGCACAGAAACCAAGGCCATTACCACAAAGAATGTTTGGACTTCTTGCTGCAAAACCAAGAGGTCCTATCATTTGAAGGTAACCACAAAGCACATTTTATACAAAGGCTGATCAAAAAATAGTGTGTTTAAATAAAAAGTTATTACAGTAAAAGATACGCTGCCATTAGTCCTCCTTAGAAGGCTCCTCTTCATTTCAGACATACTCATCCCATCATCCCTACCACACTTTCTGAAGTAGTTCTGGAAGTTCTCTTTCATGTCTTGACAAGATATGATTTAAGAAAATACAGCAAATGCTACTGCTGAGTCCCCTCCAATAGAAAGGTGGGCTCCTAAGAATATTATGGTGTGTCTTCATCCACCTTATCCATGAGATCTAGTACCACGTAGCGTCTGGCTCTTCCCCAAGTCAAGATGACTGTGAGACGTAAACATTTTGAATTAATTCAGAACATCAAGGCAGCCGTGACAGTGTAACTAAAGACACTCAGGAATGAAGATTTCCAGAACTGCTTCAGAAAGCAGCAAGAATGACAGGGTAAGTTTGTTCAAAGTGAAGGGGCATTGATGGAAATGTCTGTTTTACACAAACTATTTTACCTAAATATTCAGTGCACCTTTCAATCATACTTCGTATGATCACAATGCTAAATAAGGTCACTTTGGCAGCATTTTGAGAGATTGAAAGCGTTATGAATCCCTTCACTTTCATGCCTGGAATACCCCAACTGTAGATAAACGTCAGTCCTGTGGCACCCACTGCCAAGGGTAGGGACCCTGTGTGTCCTCTGTAAGTTGCATCTTATTATCAGGCACCATCAGAACACGAAGCACTCATGAGGTCCATTGCAAACACAGCTTTACTCCTCCCCTGTTCCATGCGCACAGTTACCTCTGTTTCTGGATAAAACCTGTACCAGATCCTATGACTGCATCAGCCACTTTATAACCAAGCCATTTTAAGTCACATTGTTCAATCGGCAATTTTGTATTTCCACTGCTCAATAATCATCCAAGCTTCTTTGCCTATTCCCTGTCAGGAGAGAGACCCAAAGCCTACCTGACTTCCCTCATCAGAGTAGCACAGTCACCTAACACCGGGGGCTTGGGACCACCAGCTGGGCCTCAGCGGGGGTTCTCACTACAGGTGGTTTTGCAGTTTGGCCTCTGGGGTCCCTTGGCCTCTGCTGGCAGCCAGGCACAGCCCCACCTATTACCCTGCGTACTGCTTTCTTTCTTGTCCTCAGACCCCGACTCACCCCGCACACCCTCATTCTGCCTTCTGAGGATGCCTCAGTGCTGCTCTGGTCAGTAGAACCCGGGGCTGTGGCAAGAACTGGAAACCAAGACAAAAGAAATTGCGGCTCCTGGCTTTGAGTCTCTCCGGCTGTTCTGAGCCGCTCCCAGCTTGCGCCAGGAGAACAGTTACCACCTCTGTGTAACAAGATTTGCCCCGATAAGAGCGGGAACATTGTATCTGTTCAATCTTCTACCTCACTCCGTTTTAAAGGCTCAAAAGAGGGAACGAGGATCATGTGACTCCGAGCTGAACTTGTCCCTCCTGCTTCCTCACTTCCGTTTGTCCATTTCTGTAACAGGGTGGTGCGCAAAGCGCCTAGCAGGGGGCGTGTGCGTGTATGTGCGCATGCGCACGCGCACTCCTTGTATCCTTGCTTCACGGTCAAAGCCAGCAATAGTGAGTCGGTCAGGGACTTTATTAACTGACTTCATCTCTTCCAGCTGTATGACCCCAAAATGAGGTTATAGCAATTTCAACCTGGCCAAGATCATTCATCTTCATCCCGGGGCGTGGGGACGCCAGCCAACTCCCAATCACGTTTTTGAATAGAAAAAGCTGGAAAGCCACTCTTTGTGGAGAGCTTATAGTTTCCAGCTAGAGGAGGGCTCTGGTGTCTAGGAAAGCAGTTAACACACGAGCTATGCAGTAAATCTGAGTCTTCTGTGTAAAAGAGACTTGTTTGGCACCAAAGGGCCCTCGGGGGTGTATGTCTTATCTAACTACTAGCTAACATTATTTCTTATAAAAGGCTTTTCTACTTCTTACTTGATGCTTCTGCGGGGGTGGAAAAAGCAGCTAGGACTCAAACTTCCCAGCATGCGCGTGGCAAGGACCTCTGCTCCGAGGACCACCCGGCATCACGCAGCTGGCTGCAGGGCTGATCCAGAGGAATCGGTCTGAAAGGAAAACCTGCACCATCACGTCCACCACCATAGAGGGCCGGGAGGAGAGCAACCTGCATGCTCGGAGAATTACTCCCTAGGTTCTTTTTACATCCTTTTCCACAGGGACACTGAAACTTGTTCTAAACAAAACCAAAAATCTCTTGGTTTTCTTTCTCCACAAGTTCTATGTCTACAGATTCAACCACCTACAGATCAAAAATATTTGAAAAAAGAAAACTGCACAGTAACGGAACACAGACAGACATTTTTCCTAAACAAAACAACAGAGCAGCTATTTCTACGGTACTGCCACTGTGGGAGGCATCCGAAGTGACCTAAAGATGGCTTAGTCTAGGGTGGATGTGCACGTTGTGGGCACCGTCAGCCCATATGTGAGCAGCCGTCAGTTTTGGTGTTTTGTTCTGGTATTTTGGAACCCACCCGCCATGGATACCAAGGAACAACCACATTAAACTGATAAAGTGTTGAAAGCAGCGAGAGAAGTAAGAGCACCACCAAAGTCCGACTGTTCAGATATATTGTCATGGGAGAAGAGTAGATGATGACAAGGACAGAAAGTAACCATCAATAGGACTCACAGATTTCCAGAAATGTACTGCCCTTGTGAACAGAGGAGTTTATTTTTTTGATTGTGTTTCAATTTTCCCTCTTGTGAACTTTAGCTAGAGTTTGCTTTTACATTACAAGATCATTAAGAACTGTGAGGAGCTGGACATGGCGGTGTACACTTGTAATCCCCACACTCGGGAGGCTGAGGCAGGAGGGAATCTGTGAGTTCAAGGCCAGCCTCAACTACACAGGGAGTCCCCGTCTCAAAAAAACAAAACAAAGAGTTAGAAGGAATAGGGAAGGGAGAGGGGATAAAGGAAAAAAAAAGAATTAAGGTGTGTTATGTACATGTACCAATTCCCCATGATAAATGTAACCATGTATTGCAAACGTGTGCTAATAAAAGATAAAATAAAAAGAACAAAAGATCATTAACTATTAAGGTGCTATTCGGAACATCTTAGAGCTTCAAGCCAATCAGTCTGAAGTACTATTTTCTTTATTCACAGGGTTTTCAAACCCTTAGCAGCACCCCCAACAGGAAGGGCTGAAGCCACACTATAGCACTCAAGGCCCGGGCATTCATTTAATTAGAACCTTGTGGGCGTTAAAGAACTGAACAACCTTCCCTGGTGCCAAGATAACTCCATCTTGCAAAGGCCAGTTCTCTACAATACTCAGTATGAGACAGGATGTAGTTACACAGGTACAAGAACTTTTAGAACAGAAGTACCTGGTGTTCGTACAGGGGCACGTTGGAAGTGCTGTCATAGGCGAACAGGAACATGTTGATGAAGTGGATGAGGATGCTCGGCGCGCTCTGGGACACGTGGGCGTCGTACTGACACCATTTGAAAATGATCATGAAAACCAGGTACCCAAACAGGCACAGGATGAAAATCATCTCGGGGATGAATTGCAGAATGATATTGTGAGTTTTTCTGAAGTATCTGGGGGTGGAAAAAGCACATACAAGATAGAACATCCAAGGAACATTACTACTTAAGTATACTCCCACAGCACGCGGCGTTCACTTCCTTTTTTGAATGAGGTTGGCAAGCAGTGTCCCTCCCCCAGCACACAGCCACTGGTGTGCACAGGATGACTTTGCACAAAAGATTCAGAGACAGCCAGGACCTAGAAGGTAACACCTAAGCAACGGTCGGGCCCATGCACACAGTCGGTGGGCTGGCTTTACCTGCAAACTTTGCTCTTATGAACACATTTGAAGGCAAAAGGCTGTAATAATGGAACGTAGAAGCTTTTCGTCTAAGACTGCTCTAAGACAGGCCAGCAAACTGGTCTGTGAGTCAATCAAACTCTTCACTTGTTTTCATACAGCCTGGAAGTTGAGTCGTTTTCACATTTTTTTAATGTTGGGAGGAAAGAAGGAGAATAAGATTTCATGATACATGAAAAGAATAAGAAAATATGACCCTGATGTGTGCATAGATCTAGCGTAACACAGCCACTGTGTCTCCTTAGGTGTCCTCTGTGGCTGATCTCAGATTACAATGCCAGGATGGAACAGTTGTACCAAGACCTACAAAGCAAGTTCGCCAGTTCCTGCTGCAAGATAGAATCCCACAAGACTATGGGGAGAGCCTCCCACAAGGAGGTATCAGAAAGAGCCTTTGCATCTTTTGTGCATCACAAGAGTTATCTAGGGGAGAGGGGAGCCCTGCGATGATCAAGTCTGCAGTTCAGGGCAGCCGGACCCGTCATGAGGCGGTGACCTCTCCAGTATGACTTTGCATTTCATTCTCACAGCGCCTCCCAGTAGGTACTAGCAACATGGTGATTGTTTATTTTCTAATTATGGTTTCCCAGATTAGAACCAGGTTTCCATGGTCCTCACATGCTTGGCTCTGACCAATGAAACAGAAGCAGCAAGGGCCACGTGTGTCACTCTGGGGCAGCAAACTTAGGAGTCGATAAATTACTTGCCCCCTCCTGCCATGGTAGCTGGAAGGGGTCCCAGGAGTTTCTGCCTCTCAGCCTGGACCCCTCCTAAGGATGACAGGAGCAGAGTCCCCCGGGGCCAGTGATGGCTGTGTGTCTTTGTCATAAACCACTAAGACGCTTATTAAATAATAACTCCATTCTATGCACTCCTATTCTACCAAAAAAAAAAAAAAGTCCTAGATGTAAAGCAATGAGTCTATGATCACACAGTTCCTGGGAGTAGGAACCAAGGAGTAAGCGTCAGACTCCAAACCCTGCGTCATTTCTGCAGTGACAGCCACCCTGCTGACTCCTCACCGATGGGGCAGGTGGAATCTCCATGGCACTGGAAGTCAGCAGCTGTGTCTACAAAAGGCTGAGTGGGCATATCTAACGCAATTGTCAAACATTTATACTTTTAGCACACAAATTTCAGGAGCTTCCCAGTGATAGAATAGGCGGGCAGGCAAGACAAGGGGAGAGAGGCGCTGCCCAGAAAGAAGGACATGGAGCCTGAGGCACCCTGGCCAGAATCATATGTCCCGCTTGGCCCACCAGGTGGGAGCTAAGGTCAGAATGTAGCCCAGCCTAGGCATTCCGGGCTGGGGGGCACAC
The DNA here is from genome assembly GCA_004027295.1 of Dolichotis patagonum. Lineage (NCBI taxonomy): Eukaryota > Metazoa > Chordata > Mammalia > Rodentia > Caviidae > Dolichotis > Dolichotis patagonum. The sequence goes on along the minus strand of PVJX010000617.1, from coordinate 42,431 downwards.
AGGATGTATGGGCTTCCCAGCCTTTGCTGAACCCCAGATTTTTCTGAAATGAGACGGGGTGCACTCGCTTAGGACAGACTCTGCTCAGCAAAAACAGAAGTGCCACTGTTCCTGGCCTACCAGCCTGTCTCAGCTCAAACCAAAACATAAGGAATTTCAGCCCCTGTAGGAAAGGGACCTACACAGAGGGACACAGGGCCTAGCAATGGCTCTGTCTCTCTGCCTCTCCTGTGTGACCAGAACAACAGGCCAAGGGTGGATCTGGAAACTTACATGTGATTGAACAGGCTGAGAACAACTCCAAAAACCATCTGGACAATTCCCAGGATAACCGACATCTTCATTTTATAGGAATTCAAAAAGGTGAGTTTGTTTGAAGCCAGGTTCCAAATCTGGACAAGAAACACAAAACATGACAAGAAACATGACAAGAGCCACAAAAGATGGAGCCTAGAAGTTCCACTGGAATTGGGGACTACAGGACAATTTTCCCAGTGAAAGTCACTCTGGAAACTGCATGGATTTTAGGCTCAGGAAAGGAATAAATCCATTATGCAACTGTAATGACCAAAATGTCACAAACACTAACAATTAATAAATACCAAGTTGCTGGAAGAAAAGAATCCTCATGACTTTCTACTGTCCTAAGTGAAAAGATAACCTGAAACATCTTGGAGAGATCCCAAATTTGCCTTGGATTCCTGAATAACAACCTGTCGATCTCCAGTTCAAGGGTGTATCCAACCTCTCATTTCCCTTTGAATTTCTGTGGTGTTTTCATTCTAAAGTATTTCCCAAGGCCCTCTCAAGGAGCCACTCCACAGCCAATCTTTATGAGCACTGTGGATAGAACAGGACCCCTACCTTAGGCACAGTCTTCGTCCAGGCTTTTGGGGGTAGGGGCACATGTGTCCACCCAGCCCCAAACAATACTAACACACAGAAAAAATACAGAGGTGCCTGAATTCACAAACTTAATTCTTTCCATGATTCTGGTCACAAGCTGAACTGTATAGAACTGAATCAAACCCAATAATCAGCTTCCACGCTGAATTTACGAATTTGATTCGGTTCTTGACCAGTTCGGCCTCTCACCTGAATCACGGAAAGAATTAATATTCAGGGTCTCAAGCTGGTCCATGGCCCCCGCCACTAATGTTCCTCCTCCCCATCCTGGTGGCCCCAATCCTCAGCCCTGTGTAAATGGCTTCTTATACCTATTCTTGACCCCACATGAACTTAGGCACATCCCAGATACCAGCTAGACATGTACGTGGGTTTGCTGTGCTGCCCAGAGGTAACAAAGCTACGCTGGCCTTCTCACATTCTCCCCAAACAACTCCCCTCTCAAAAATTCCTTGCTGTTGTCTAGGGGCCGACATCCACTCCTGCCCAGCCTCAGTATGTCAGCTTCTTGGCCCACCATCAGTGCACTCACAGGCACACATACACACGTGCAGATGCACACGCACGCGTGCACACACACACAGACACACACACACAAAGTCAGGAGCTACCTCTATTGAGTCTTCACAGTGGCTGGACACCACCAAGAGGTTGGTAGCTTGGAAGCAAGAGGGACTCCAGGACCAGTGCCCAAGCACCAGAGGTGCCTCTCTGCCTTCCCCACCTGCCCTGGCATCAGAGCTGTGCCAGGCTCTGCCCTCGGCCTCCCCTTTCTGCCTGCTTGGCCCATTCCTACAGCCCAGTCCCCATGTACTGCAGCCCCAGACAGATCTGATGAATTACAAATGTGAAGTACCCAGCACAGACTAAACTCTTTAGGTGCATCTATCTCACTGAATTCTAATAAAACTGTATTAAATAGATATAAATATTCCTATTCTACAGACAAGGGTACCTATCATATATGTCGTAGGCAGATTAAGTCACTTAAAACGTAATAATGCAGAGCAATTACTATTGTTGAAGCATTTACCAGATTTATGTGCCACACTATTCTAAAGGTTTTGCATTTCATTTGGTGAATAAATTAAGGCTGCTACTTATAACCATTTTACAGGTGAGGAAACAGACACCATGATAACTTGCTTATCATCACAGAGCAGGTAAACAGATTTAAATGCGGGCAGTCTGACTCTGGATCATGCACTCTTGATCACTACATGTTCACTTACAATCAAATATTTATAAGCACCTTGGGGCCTCTTAGCTGTGATGAAAGTCAGATATTTTGTGACTTGATTTGGAGATAGATGCTGTGGGCCAGGGATTTAGCTCAGTGGTCTAAGCGCCTGCCTGGCAAGTGCAAGTGCAAGTCCGGCGTCTGCGGACACCGTCGCGGCTGTTCCACCGAGCGCCCACCGTGCGGTGCACTAGAACACCGCAGTGCAGGGCCCGGTCAGAGCCCAGGACGTCGGAAGCCAGAGGAAAAGCAGCGGCAGTGTGGAGAGGCCTGCGAGGCAGCGCGAAGCAGTGCGCATTGGCCAAAGGTGTGTGCGACTCACTCCGTTGGACTTAGGCACAAAGCCAACTTATCAACATCGTCCCAGAGTGGAACTATTTCTAACTCAGGGACCTACTGTATAATTATTTTAAGATAGACACTACATATTTTTTTCATCCTGGGGTTAGGACCCAGGGTCTCACCTGTACCCGCAAAGGCTCCTCCACGGAGCTACACCCCAGCCCAAGATCAGACGTCTTCGATATTCTAAATGTTACTTGGGGGAAAACTCATTGTTTTCCACATCCCCAACATCTCTTTTGCCTTGACATTTTTTTCTTCCTCTTTTAATTTGTAGACAGATGACGAAATATTTGCAGAGTGAAAACTGAAGCCCGCACTTTATACCATTCTTCCCCCACTCTGAGTGTGGAAAAGGGGCAGACAGTTCTGCTGATGAGATGTGGAGGAAGACAGGACAAGGAAACAACGAGACTGGAAGCAAAGGAGACCCCCCCCCAAGCCCCAGCACCCTCATCCTCCAGGCTCTTGCACTGTCTCTGACCAAAGAGAAACCCTTCCGGTCTCCAAAAGGACAACTCAGATTTGTTTCCAGCACTCTGAAGTTTACAAGCCAACACTCAAGGACTTCACCGCTTTTGGTCAAACTCAGAGCGCAAGTGTTCCTGGATGACAAGCAGAAGCAAGTCCAAGGGCAGTGCGTTCTGCTTCTGTAAGAATGGGGCGACAGAGGGAAAACCCAGGAAAACTGAAGGCGTGATGACCTGCAGAATGGAAGAACTCACAGAAGCCCTTCTAGGAATAGATACCATCCACTGTCAGGTTCTCTACCACGCAGCTGCCAAGTCGAGACCTCAAGTACTCATCTGGAGCGCGAGGCTGCCACCTGGTGGCACTCACGTGACTTTATCCTAATGAACTTGGGTACAGGCTCCTGACTGGGTTAGGTCACAGGCTCTGTGAGGAAAGATATTTGTTTTTTTTGGTTCCCATCAAGTCAGCTAGATAGAACAAACAACATGCAAAAGAAACCATATACCTTGTATTTTAAAAACTCATATTGACTACAGACAATAAAATAGTAAAACACATCCACATATCTCAGAAGAAGACATTGCCCACTGCAAGAAAATGCCAAAGTAGGGTACTTGATGAGAATGCTAGTCACTTAGTAGGTGTGCACACTTCCCAGACAGCTGAGGGCTTTTCAAAGAAAAATAATCACTAACCACTGGTGGAATAAATGATGGAAAGAGAGGCAGATGTCGGCGAGCTGTGTGGAAAATGCCTGAGGTGCTGACAGCGGGTACACAGGGCATTTATTTGGCTCCAGCTCTAAGCGTCACAAAAGCCTTCGTTTGGGGTTGGGATGTGGCTCTGTGGCACAGTCCTTGCCTAGCATGTGTAAGGCCATGGGTCCTAGCCCCAGCACTATAGGAATAAAACAAACAACCTCCATTACAGTTATTCCACCTCAACAAAGATTTGTTGCCTTGATGGGTCGTGGTACTTCCTCCACCATTCCTGGATCTTCTCGCCAATACATTTCACACCAGAGATATTTCGTCCAAGAAGAAATGATTACCGGGTCGATCCCAAATGGGTATGGGTTCCCAGAATACACTCCTGGCAGGGCCGGGTCCAGCTGTAGATGGGAAGTGGTTTCCATTATTTCATCACTACAGAGAGAAAGGGAAAAAACAAAACAAAACAAAAATGATCAGTCAGAGGTGGGAACTGTACTATGGTGGTGGTAGTAATGAACTGGTAGGCTATCAAAGCCCAGCTATGGAGCATCTCCAGGCTTGGTCACTGAGGGTCTACCTACCAAGTATTGTCCTGGGTGCCAAGGCTATAGAAATTGCCCTCTTGACCAATAAAGACTTCACAGTCTGAGTTCTCAGAGAGTTCTTGGCCTGACTGGAATGTAGTGGAGAAAATCAGTGGAGTGAGGAGATAGCTTGGTGATAGAGTGCTCACCTAGCATGCGTGAGGCCTGGAGTTCCACCCACAGCACCACCAAGAAAGGGAGGGAGGAGGGCAGGGGGAAATAAGGATCGAGAACTGTCGAGCATCCAGACAGAGCTGGGTATAGGGGCGACGGAAGTACTCAGACACGTACGGGAGAGTCTGTGGAGTCTCCCCAGGGTACACTTAGCCGGTCCTGTAAGATAGAGTGACTTTGCACACTGACATCTTAGCCTTAGAAGATGTGTAATTCCTTGAATATTTTTCATCTCTATCCCATTTGCAGCCAGAAGAATGACTGGCAATGGGAGCCTCAAGAGAACACGGACATCAGGGGTTGATGCTCTTTGTAAGAGTTCACCTCTGTGGAAGGGGCAAAGAATGAGCATTTGAAATAATGCCCAGAAGGCTGACCCCCCTTGGCCAGCTGCCCAGGGAAATGCACCTGTCCTTCTGCAGCAGATGCCAGGGTCTTGGAGAGTAGCAGGGGTCAGGAATCCAAACGATGCTGCCTAGACCCTCAGTGTACAGTGGGGACAGCTGGCCTTGGTGGGCTGTCCCAGACACAGTCCCCTGGCCAGTGGTTTGCCATCAGCAGACCATTAGGAGAGATATATTTTGTGCCACCAAAGTAAATGAGTATCCCCAACACGAGGGAACTAGCCTGGCATCCATAGCCAAGCCACCACATCTTCTGTGGAACCTCAGTCCCCAAATTCACCAAAACCCAACACAACATCAGGCCATCTTGTGACCAGGACAGAGTAAAACAAAACCAAGACTGGTCCACAGTCCTGACCGACCACAGGAAAAAGAAAGACATTGTCCAAGGCACAAAAATGACCAAACACTCCCCATGCTAACCTAGGCCAAATTCTGTGAGTTACTTTGGTACCCCAGGGCCCCCAACCATGCAACACTTTCTGATACCCTGCTTTGGTCAGTGCACCCAACTTGGGCAACCCCGGCATGCTCCTGGCTTCCAGTCTTCAGCTGAAGCACACTGTCAATTACCGAGGAAAATGGGCCTGTGACTCAGGCTGTGAGTGGTGATCAAGCCGCCTTACTGTGTCCTTTAACTCTGATGAAGAATTGAAGCTTACTCTGCCCCACTGATAATGAGGCTCTGCTTTTGCCTTGGATAACACCCAGCCACTCAGCTGAGTCTCTCAGGCTGGGACACAGTGTCCTTCTCTGAGGAGTCTTGAATGAGGGAAGGGGTCATCTGCAAGTGCATGAGAAAGTCACATTCTCACTCACACCACAGAGTGACAAGAAGCTGTTCACTTGAGTCTTCCACAATCACACTCTAGGGAAAATGAAATTTCATGTTGATAGTTTGGAAAAATTATGCAGACTGAACCCATTTAAAAGCTCATCTGTATGTTTATGAGTCCTTTTTGGTAACTGTTCAGGATATTAATTGCAAAGCCAAAAAAAATAAAGAAGAAAAAGAGAAAGAAAGGAAGGGGAGAGGGAAGGGAGGGAGGGAGGGAGGGAGGAAATGAAAAGACAGGAAGCCAGGCATGCTGCTGTACACCTGTAATCCCAGATCAGAAGGCTGAGGCAGAAGGGTTACCATGTTGGAATCCAACCTGGACTACCTAATGAGTTCAAGGCCAGCCTAGACTACATAGTGAGGCCGTGTCTCAAGGCAGAACACACACACACACACACACACACACACACACACATCTGTGTTCAATTTTTTTCTTCATTTCTCTTTAACTATTTTAACATTCTCAGGCTCTGCTACAGGAACCCAGGCCTCGCAGAGAAACTAACAACCCATACTAAGGATTGGTCCCATCTGTAAGCCTACACACACTTTCCATTATCAAGCCCTTAAAACACTCGAGAAAGCTACTAGTTCAAAGGAAGCCTGAACAGAAACTTTTCTAACTGAAAAATTCTTGGATGAGATTGCTTATTTATTCGCTGCCTCTGTTTATGTTTACTGCAGATTCTGGTGCGCAGACATTGAAGGAAACCCTTGAATTGCCTTAAATAAAAATTTTACAATTCCCCTACGCTTGGGAGAGGCTGGGAGGGCATACAGGTGTTGGTGTCCTACCTTCCCATCTGTGCAACCAGAAGTTTCAAAACAGGACCGGAAATTTACACTGATTCCTAAAAGCTGAGCAAACATTTATTGGGAAGCATCACCTGTGATTTGTAGCTTTGCGATTCTGTTCTGGAAGTGCTGTGAGTGTCTCAGGCATGGAATGCATATAGCATAAAACCCCCAAAAGTCACAAGGTTGTCCACATTTCTGTTTATTCCCCTCAGAACTAGCTATTCTACGTGGCCTTCTTCTCTCCCAATGCATCAAACTCACCTAGCTGTCCAACTCTAAAATCTTTCTCCCTCTCCATAAAAGTCTGCATTCTGCAAGCTTGTGTTCCAGTCAGATGACTGTCCATCTGATTAAACACTAAAATAACTGTGGAATGCACGAGGGAGGTGCGGACGGTGGGGATTTAGAGAGCTCCCAGGCCTCTCTTTCCTGCAGCCCACACATGTCCTCCCCAGCTGTCCCCAGTCCCCTGCTTTTCGCTCTGTCAGCCACGGGGCAAATACAGGGAGCTGGGGCTGCACAATCATCTTCTGCTCTTTGCACTAAATGCTGAAACCAAGCCACCCTGTGCAGCCAAAGGAAAGGCCCTGCGGGGGAACCTGGGGTTTGGGGAGCTGGAGGTTGCGAATCTGCATAGTTTAGCACCTTCATCAGCTTTCACAAAAGCAAAGCCTGCATTCAGAAACGCCTCCTGTGTGACTTCACCCCACCCACAGGTCTCTGTCTGGCCAAGTGCACTTCAAAGGCCACTTCTTCACCATGAATCCTTGCTTCCAGGACTCCAATGAAGAGGACCAGGTCACCTGCTCCTCCCCCAGTTTTGGCAACACTCCCTGATACGTGGCCCACACTCTACAATACAAGAGGGTGTTGAAATATACGGTGAATGTTTAAACTTTTAAAAATGCACTGCAGTTAAAGACAATGCCATTAATTCCCCTCAAGATACTCTCCCCTGGCTTTGAACACACATCCCTTCATCCGTGCCAGTTTCTGAAGTGGTTCTGAATGTCTTCCTCTTTCATGAGTGTCTTTATAGGACGTGCACCAGAAATACAGTCAATGCTGCTGCTGAGTGCCCCCCAGGGCTAAGGCGGGCTCTTTTTCGGGGGTGGAGGGGAACAGGAGTCAAACTTTAGACCTCGCACTTGCCAGATTGATGCCATGCTGCTGAGCTGTGTCCTCAGCCTGAAATGCAGGGTCCTAGAAACACGGCACCACACAACTGGCTGTTCTCCAAAGTCAAAATGACCATGAAAAGTAAATGTTTTGAATCAGTTCAAAACATCAAAGCAGCCACCACAGCTCAACTAAAGATACTCTTGAAAGAGGACTCTCAGAGCTGCTCCAGAAGATGACAAAAACAATGGGATAAGTGTGTTTGAAGCAAGGGGGAGTATTTTGAGGGGGATTAAGGACAATGCATCTTTGGTTGTAACAATTTTAAAAATTTAAATGCTCAGCATTTTTTTTTATCATCCCTCATATGTATTTAATTAAACTGAAATCTTTAAAACTAGCTCCCTGCATTACGGGTACAGCACATGAGAGAATTGGCCCAAGTCTTGTACTCAGCAGATCAAACTGATCTGGATTCGCAGTGTAGCTCTGAGCTGAGCCAGGGGTAGACTCACCACACCATGGACACAGCCAGAGGCCCCCGGGGTGAGCTGCAGACTTACTTCCACGTCCCGTTCCTGAACATAGGCTGGACGCTCCAAGAAGAACCAAAGATGTTGAAAGACTTGGAGAAGCAGTCATTGTAGATCAAGCCCGTGTAGATGGAGAAGATGCCCATGAGCAGGATCAGGTAGCGCCCGTGGAAGAAGGTATTCCAGATCTGGCCCCATGGAGACAAGAGTAGGAATGTCAGAGCCCCAGAGGGGAGGGCCCCCCTGGGGTGGGCACCCTTTGGAGGGGCCGAGTGACCAAGGCAGGCATTGACATTCAAAGAGGACCAGTACACATACAATGATTCCCCTGAGATTATGCAGGGGAGCCATAAAGTCCTACAGTGGGCTCAGCACAGTGGCATACCCGCTGTGATCCTAACACTGGAGGCTGAGGCAGGAAGATTCCCATGGGTTCAAGGCCACCCTGGGCTATATAGTGAGACCCTGTTTCAAAAACAAAAACAGAAGTAAAAGTCCTGGACTTAGATAAATATGTATCTATTTCTTTTTTAGCCTCAGTTAGAAAATGAACCGGAACATAACACCTGCTAAGTAAGGAAGGGCCTGGACACTGGTCAGCAGCGTCTCAGGTGCCTCCAGGCTGCACACCTAGGCCAAGTCAGACCTACCCTGCATGGGGTCTTGTCATTCTAGAGCTGTGTCTCTGGTATCTACACCCGCTAAGATGAGCAAAATACTTTCCTGTAATCCTACACAACAGGTCATTCACGCCGGGAACAGCTGCAGTGTCACTTTGCAACTTTAAATGGCTGCCAGAGGAAGTGACATCTGTTAAACCTTTCATGGAATCTGTTTTGGTCGCAGGTTGATTTTGCCCATGGATGTTGCTTATGATTAGCACACAGCGGCATCACGGGCTTGCACAATTAGCCACACCCAGGGGTTACCACCTCCCCGCTCATCCTTCAGAGCGTGGCCTTCAGCGTGCGGCTGGAGTGATTCCACTTGCCAACTGCACTGCCATGAAGACAACACGATGAGCTTTGACTCAGCGATAAACTTTAACCCATGCAGACTCAGGGATTCAGCCTTCCTCACAGCCTGCAAGGAGACCTCTTGGAAAATGAGAAGCTAGGTGGAAGAGGAGAACACAATATTTGGGATTTCTCCAGGTTCCCTAAGAACCTGGGGCCCAGGCTAGTGGGGAAAGGACTCTGTCATGAACAAAGGTTTATTATATTTTCAGTAAAAACAAAATTAAAGCAAGCTACAAATAATATGTACTACTTGGAAGCAAGTCTGTAAAAGTTATGTTTTTGCATGAAGTTCATGCACACAAAATTAGGATGCTATCCAAGACACTGTGACTTTACCTAGGTGGTTGGATTACTGTATGTTCCAAACTTTGATAATGAGAGTGTATGGCTTTTATCAAAGAAAAAAAAAGGTTAGAAACAAAATAAAGGGGAAGAAAATCAATGCCTTGTCAAGCCTGAACAAAACAACAAAAAACCTGCTGATTGAATGGCATTGATTTGGGCTCCTTTTTGCTTTCCATCTCTCTTTATTTTTCATAAACACCCGTTCCTCCTTTAGGGTGAAAACACATGCACATTGCCACACTGTGCCCGAGGACACTCGGCGAGAGGGCGGCTGAGCACCCACCTCATTGCTGCTTTTCTGGGAGAGCAACCGTTGCTCATTGAGGACCATCCAGAGGGCTGCCAGCAGCATCACCGCTCCGTGACCGCAGTCCCCAAACATCACAGCGAACAGGAAGGGGAAGGTGATGATGGTGTAGGGAGCTGTGGAGGTGACACCCACGTCAGCCCGAGGCCTCGCAACCCCGTGCTTTGTGCCACCCACTCCCCTGAAGATTTCCCCATCCCAGCTGGCTCCCCATCTGCATTGGTTCTTTGTTCTTTCTCCTTGTCCCCCGCCCCTCCCTACCCTTGCTTGGCTCCCTTATGCATGAGCTCATCCATGAATAAGGGTTCTTAATTTCTTTGCCTAAGATCATCATTTAATGGGATTGAAAACCAGTTTTTGATCTCTCCATGTCTTTTGTGTTTTTCTATCACCATCTCTGTCTCCACCACTGACATGCAGCATACCCCACTTTGTGGGTGACAAGTTAGCTGGGACTTGCACACAGCACTTGGCTGAAGGGCATCTGGTCTACCCCTCTATTTCACAAACCAGGCTACTGAGATCGCACAGCATGGGGCATTCAACATCTTTTGAGCCCAAGTTCAGTGTCCTTTTGTCTTTCCTACCCAGTAACTATGGGTTTTTAGAGATGCCCAGAAATGTCCCTGGTTGTATTATCAAAGGAAAAACAGAACTCAGCTGCCCACAGTTTAATACAGAACAGACAGAGAACAAGAACAAATGCTTTTCCATTTGTTGTATATAGGAGATGATTCAAGATGTCAGGAAACCAAGTAAGATTTTAGGAATGTCACAGTTTTCAGAGTCACCCTTAGAGGTGCACCATACCCCACTGCCACTGTCAAGCCGCCTCATTGTGTGACAGTGCATCTCATCCTACCTGGGTTCATCTCCCGGTAGCTGCCAACGCCATATGCATCAACAATGTTCTGGAAGCCAGCTGTGAATTTATTGGTCCTGTTAAAGGTGGGAGGGGCTGTTTTTGACTGCACTTCGGTCATGATGGGGACCATGGAGGAGCCACTTAGTTCCTGCAAAAATAACAGGTGTCAGATATGGAAGGGAGGGAGCCTCAGGATGGTGCCAGTTCATGGTTCTAGGCATCATCTGGGGGCATCTCTTGACTCAGAACGGCGACCTCCATCTGTGAAAAGCCAATGGCTTCTCAAGTATGTGCCTAACTCATGTTTCAAGAGAGCCTTCAAGAGAACAGACCCTCTCCTCTCTGGCCCTGCAAATGCCTGCCTTATGCCTCAGTTCTAGACTTGCACCTTTCCCTTGCTCTCCACCTTCTTGTGCAAGAACACATCCACTCTGCTAATTCATTCCACCTTCCAAATGGTGCTAACTCTTCCCGAAGTCTTAATTCTTTCCTGACTCCCAAGTTGGACATGCAAACTCCAGTGTCTCACCAACCCTGCAAGATCCAGGAGCCTCAAACTGAATCCATCTCTCTGCCCCAAAGTCAGGTTCTTCCCCTGCTCCTGACACAGATCTTCTGTTCACCCTGGAACTTAGGGATTGTCACACTTGTGCCTCCTTCTGACCCACTCAGTGATCCACAGTCAGAGTTTGCTAATAATTCTCCTCCTGAATGCCTCTCCTGCCGAATCCCACAGCTCCTGCCTTGGCCAAGCCTCACTGTACCTGCCAACCTTTCACCTTCCATTTATCTTACACCCCAGACAGCCAAAGCAGTCTTTTCACAGAACCAACCAAAAGCACTAGAGTACTTCATTCACAATACTCTCCTGCTCTAAAGTCTTCAAAGATGTCTGAATTCTAAAGGATGAAATCTAGACTCTTACGTCTTGTAGTCAAGACTTCTTTACAAGATTGAATTGACCGAGTCAGCGGGATTCCCCATTCACACCACTGTCCTCAACACTGCACCCTGTTTCCCATGGAAATAAGTCAAATCTCTTCTCTATTTACCCAGGTCTACACAATTCTCCATGCTCCCAACCTTGGGGACCTTCCAGACATCCCAAGCCCCAAAGAGCACTTAGATGGAATTTAGCACCAGCTGAATGAGTGCTCATGGTTCTTAGTGTTAGTCCTCCTGACAGCGCCATGAGGTAGATGTCAGGACACATCTCATCTTAGAGAGGAGGCCACCACGACACAGGTGAAGCAACTGCCTCAAGGTCATACGCAAGCGAAGGTGTTTCCTGTTATATTAGTGCCTTGTCTTATCACAGTGTGATCAACACCTCCCTCTGCAGCTTCCTTGTTCTTTTCTTTCTTCTTTCACACACACCCTGCAGCAGCTGACATCATGCCCAGCAAAGGTGACAACTACTCATTGTTGATACTAATGACAACCCCTGAGTATTACAGGCAGACAAGTCAGGCAGAAGACACAGGCAGCCAGAGAGGCTCCGGCCCCAGGCAGAGGCAGGACGACCAGGCCTTGGTCAGCTGAGCAGCAGCCGGGGGTCATGAGTCAACAAGAACCAGGCGGACATTAAGTCCAGGGTGTGATGAGTGAGGAGACAGCAAGGTGATGGATGCCCACTGTGACAACTCTGCTCCTAGGTAGCTGGAAAACCTTTTCTCCTTCTCACTTTGTTCCCTTAGTGAAGCACTTGGATAGGAGAGAGCCCAGGAGACACCTCAGACACACGCTGACTCCTGCACGCCCGATCCTCACTGGCCAGTGCTAGTTTAGCAAGCTGGTTTTAGTCCTACGGGTTGACCTGGTACAGTCTGAGCCCTGGTCAGTTTTTGGTATTAAAACTCCTAGACAAAGAGCCTCCAGTGCAACCCCCTTCGGGGTCCCCTCCCAACTATTGGGAGCTATTTCTCTCTTCTTAATAAACTTTCCTCCTGTCTACATCCTTTCTCCTTGACTTCTTCCTTTGATTGTGTGAAACATAGACCCAGATTACACCATTATACAACCACACACCCTCCCTTCACGTTTCCTCCTCTGTCTTCTATCCATACAGGGCTTCTCCTGCTGTCTAGGGAAACAGTTTTGTTACTTCAGAGGACTGAAGAGACTATAAAGCCAGTTTTACACTGTGCACAGTTGTGTGTACCTACAGTCTCAGCTTCTCAGGAGGCTGAGGCAGGAGGATTGTTGTGAGTTCAAGACAAGCATGGCTATAAAGTGATCTCAAGGCCAGCCTGAATAGCATAGTGAGACCCTGTCTCAAAAGGACACACACACACATACACACAGAACAGGAAAAACTCTATCCAGGTAGTTTAGGGACTACAATGTGAGGACACAGTAGTGCTTGGAGGTTAAGAGAAACAGTTTCCACACTTGAATCCTGCTTCCTGGCTTCAGCACTGGTCGAGTTATGCCTACTCTCTGTGCCTCAGTTTCCTCACCTGTACAAAGGGAATAAAAGTAGCTCCTTCCTCCTCATCCATTCCCACCATGAGCTCTTTGCTGTCAGGCCCCTCAGCCTGGAAGCTCTTCCTTCACTCACCCCAGTTTCTGGAGCATTTAGGGATGTCTGCCCCGAAGCCACCTGCTCAGATGGGCTCATCTAGCAACAGCCAACATGAGTCCCCTGCTCTCAACAGATATGTAGGAACCGGACCAGCTGTCCCCCATGAAGTTAACCTCCCTGACTCCCCAGGAAATCACTCAGACAAGCTAGCCACACCCTCCAGCAGGAACTAAGGGTCATGGCACCCTCTTGTCACTGCAGAGTCTACTCTCCAGAGGCCTCCCAAGTGACAGTCCCGAGTGTAACTCCGTCGCCCCTGTGTGACATGTGCTGTCTTTGCCAGGCCCTGAATACATGTGACTGCTGTGGTTTAAATACGAGGTTTCCCTCATAGACTCACACTGAGGCTCGACTCCGAAGCAGCAGTGTTTGCAGGTGAGTCCTAGAGGGGGCTGGACCATGAGGGCTGGAACCCAATGCCCGGGATTATTGCGAGGTGGCAGTATCAGGAGGCAGTGGCTAGTGATAGGAAGCACCTTTGAAGAGTGCATCCAGCCCCTTTCTCTCTGCTTCCGGGCCACCATGAGGTGAGGGCTTTGCCCACCATGATGCTCTGCCTCACCTCAGGCCACAGCAAGGGAACCGGATGACCACTGAACAAAAATTGCTACCGGGAGCCAAAATAAACCCTTCCCACCTCTGTTCTCCTTGATTTCCCAACCGCTGCTCGCCACTCCCAGAAACTTCATCCTCACGGGCTTGCACGCTGTCCAGCTCTCTTTCTAGAAAGTCTGTAGGCCATGGCCTGCCCATGAGGCCCCAGATCGGTGAAAGTCCAGGACAGTGAACACACAGAGGTTTCAAAGCACACATGGTGTGCAGCATTCAGCACTGCTGCTGGCACATGAGCCACCGGAAGCTTTCCGCCCTTTCCACAGGTGCTTGGTTATTTGCCTCTCTAGCTCTGCTGTTACCTCCCCAAGTAGTGGGTGGGACTTACAGCCATACCACGGTCACAACCAGTAGAGTGGCTGGCACATTATTGCTTCAATACATACTTGAAGATCAAGGAAATGTTGGCTGTTTGTCAAATACTGAAAACAAATGTATTTCCCTTATGTGCCTACCACTGGGTTGAGAATTAGAGATGAAGGAGAGAATCCCACCACCAAGTCACCTGCACAGCTCCGAAAGTTGACAGCTTCCCAGAGTCTCACAGAGGACTGACAAGGCGGGGTGTGACCGCTCCCCCCACCCCAATGCCACCTGCCACTTACTGTATTCCCAAATATTGTGTGCAGTCATCCAAGTATTATAATCCTTTCTGTAGTCTTCCTCACGATCCAAAAAGTTATATTTGTAATCCCACTGAGGCATTATTAGAATCCTAGCAAGTCAATTCTAATCTATCACCCCCAACGCAACCCACAGCGAGAGTAAAGACACCAAGACATATTCCAAGTGTAGGGTAGCCAAGGGGTCCTAAATCCAATCCCCATGAGGACATGTGGACAAAGGCCCTGATCCTAGGCCTCTCCCAGAATTTATCATCTTGTGAAGAAGTGGGTGACTCAGGGATGAGTGACAGTGAGGATGGCGGGAATTATGTGAGTAACTTGAGCTGGCTGGCCAGGTGGGGAGAAAAGCATCTCTACAAAATGCAGAGATAAGGGTATGCAGAAGATCAATTTGCATAGTTCAGCTAAGGCAGCCACTGAATTGTTTTAGGAGGCTGTTGATTCAGTTTCTGATATGTAAACTTTTGTGCCCTGGGGAGTTATAGCCTCTTTACCTTGAGGCTGTACCCAGTTGACATTCCCGGAGCTGATGTCTCTACCATCCTGCTGTGCTCATATCCCTTCAGAGAGCACTATGGGAGGAAACAGGAGACTGTCTGATGGCTTTAGAGATTACATATCAGTACCTCAGCTAGCCTTATTTGCAATGCTTAGAGCCAGTTGAAGAGAGAAGGAAATACCATAGCCAGCTCTCTACGTATCAGTATAAGGAAATAGGTCTCCATATAATCAAAGGTGCAGCAATTGTTCTGCATTCAAGGGGAGTCACTGGAGTTGTCTCCCACACTACTCACCATGCCTTGCTCTAAGGCCCTCTTGATACGCGCAGTGTCCGCCACTGGGAACCAGATCTCAGCAATGACACACTGCTGGGTGACGTCAATGTTGCACATGTTCAGGATGTGGTAAATAGCTTTCATTTTCTGCACTTTAGTGGCCCAGGAGTGCCAGTTGGCAGCTGCTTCCTGCAATAGGCGCTGGCGGTGAGACTCTGTCTGTGTTATGACCTGGGCAAAAGCACACAGAAAAGACAAGAGGTGTTTGTCACAGGGGCAAAATGGAAACTTATCAACCAATGTGGCTTCCCCTTCTGGGCTCCTTTCTCTGATATGAAGGGTGTTCATGTGGGTGAACTACATAGGTTAAAACTGTTTGGCTAAGTCTGAACCTTCCCTGGATTATAAATTCCACTTAGTCCTGTGGGTTGGATTGTGCCCCACTCCCCCAAAGCTGCTGGTATCCTAAACTCTGATTCTTATGGCTGGACTTCACTTGGATATTATCAGTTGAGGTTCCAGAGGACTAGGGTGAATCCTGATCCTGTGTGACTGGTGTCTTATGAAATCTGGAGATGCAGGCAAACGGGGAAGAATAACATGTGACAATGCAGACAGAGATTAGAGTGACATGTCTGCAATCCAAGGGGCACCCAAGGTGGCTGACAGTCGTAAGAAGTTGGATGGACCAAAAAAAAGGTCCTTCTTTAGAGTCCTCAGAGGACACATAGGCCTGCAGATACTTTGGTTTCTGGATTTCTGGCCTCCATAACTGTGGCAATCAATTTCTATCACTCAAGTCACCCAGTTTGTGGTAATTTGTAACAGTACCCCTAAGGAATTAATTTAAATGCTTTACCTGCTTAATTCTTCCAATAGATGACAAAGGAATTAATAGAGGGAAGGAATAGATGATTTGATACACACAAAATTTATTTAATGGGATTAGATTTCATGCCTCGATGATACAATAAATAGGGTAATGTTTTTCAGTAACCTTTCCACATGGCTATTGTAGTACACTGTAAGAGACACATCAAGACTTTAAGATTAGGGCTGGGGGTTTAGCTCAGTGGCATAAGTGCCTGCTTGGCAAAGGCGAGGTCATTAGTTCGATCCCTAGCACCAAAAAAAAAAAAAAAAAAAAAAAAGACTTTAAGATTAATGACAGACAGACACAGGGTACACTTATGTGTCTTGAGGGACCACTTAACAGTGTGATGCAATATGGTCTGAGGGTTTCCAGAAGACAAGATCGGCTTAACATAGATAAAACTTTTACGAACCTTTAAATAAAGTTTACCCTTACAAGAGCAGCTGACATTCCTGGCATGAAAGAAACACCTGCTATCAGATCTGGACCAAATACTAATATAAAGAAAAAGGCAAGAAGTCCCCAAACCCTGAGAATGATCTGAAGAGAGAGCACCTGTTATGAGTCTGTCAGGCATCTGACCACCACCACCTGCCTGGGCCACCCACCTGCTCCCAAGATCTCATTGTAAGAACTGCCTGACACCAGAGGTTGTTTGTTTGTTTGTTTGTTTGTTTGTTTTTGACACCAGAGGTTGTTAATGTTCATCCTTGGTGGTGACTAGACAGTAGCAGAGAAGTCACCACTGAGGAAGCTGGTGAACTAGGACGTCCCCAGACACAACAGCAGCCTGAGTCCCACTAAATGTAAGCATGAACCACATGATTTCTTTTCCACTTCCTCCATGAAATCATGAAATCAATTGGGAGAATTTGAGGAAAAGGATTTCAAGGGAAATGGCTCCAGGGAAACACAGTTGTCTTGACCATAACAAAGAAGGACCAGAGATTAAAGAAATTAAACAATTTCTGGGAGGGCAAAAGTGTCTATTACTAAGGGTTTTCAAACACACACACACACACACCTAATTTCCAAACTTCCTTGCTGAGGTTCTAAAATTGTGCTAGCTCCATCAGTGACCACATGCAGCTACTAAAATTTAAATTTAATTAAAAATATAAAAATGAAATTCAATGGCCCTGAAGCAAGGCCAGCAGATTGCTGTAGCTGCTGGTTTCAAACAGGAGCCTAAAGAGAATTCTTTCTGTGGTCTGATGGCCATTTCAGAACTTTGGAAATGGAATGGTCAATTCATCAGAAAGAAATAGCAGGTGAGTATGGCGGACTTTCAGGGGCCTGCAGGGAAGAGACCCTGGTGCCTCGGGACCTGCACCATGCGGTTGACTCAGGGTGCCGGGAGAACAAGGAGCTCCTCCCCTCTCTGGGGGGCGGCTGAGAGTTGGCAGACTTTTGGCGGCCCAAAGGAAAGAGACCCTGGCACGTCAGGACCTGCACCGTGCAGTTGACTCAGGGTGCCAGGAGAACAAGGAACTCCTACCCTCTCTGGGGGGCAGCTGAAGTGTGGCAGACTTTCGGCGGGCTGAAAGAGAGAGACCCTGGCCCATCGGGACCTGCACAGTGCGGTTGACTTGGGGTGCCGGGAGAACAAGGAAGGGGGGCGACTATGATCCTGCCTGCGTGTAGGCTGAGAATCAGACATCTCATGTCTTCCTGTCCCCCATCCCATGTCCTCACTCCCCCTCCCCCCTGTCTAGCAAGTGGGAGCCAGTGAACTACACATGTTGTGAAAAGATTGGCTATGTTATTTAGTATGAGCTCTCCATATGCAAAGATAAGGACAATCATTTGGAAGAAAACAAGAGACAATATGACAGATAGTGAAGATGTCTGGCTGTCTAGCTTTGAAATTTATGCTTTCTTATGTCCCATTCTGTTCTGTTTCGTTGTGTTTAATTTTACTCCCTTTTAAAATACAATTTTTAAAAAAATGAAATTCAGCTCTGTGGTGGCATTAACCATGTTTTAAGTGCTCAGTGGTCACCTGAGTCTCAGTGACAGCACTGCACAGCACAGGTGAAGGGCCACTTCCACACCGGAAGCTCTGATGGACAGCACTAGAACACATCCTGGGTGGACGGAAGCCCACTGACCTCAGTGACCAGCAAAGCTGCTGTGACTGATGAGTGCTATGATCCAGATGTGCTCAGCGTCACCCTGGATGGTGGCAGGGCTTACCAGGGAAATGAAGTGTTCCCATGGTGAAACTAGAGTTGCTGTTTTTATAGACCTCTGGG
Source organism: Dolichotis patagonum (assembly GCA_004027295.1). Classification (NCBI taxonomy): domain Eukaryota; kingdom Metazoa; phylum Chordata; class Mammalia; order Rodentia; family Caviidae; genus Dolichotis; species Dolichotis patagonum. The sequence goes on along the minus strand of PVJX010000617.1, from coordinate 24,043 downwards.
CCAGCTTAAACAGTTCAGAACAGGCCAAACTGGTTGTTTCCACTTAGCAGACTGGTTAGTCAGATCCTGCGTGCAGTCTAGGCCAAGGTAGGCAATAAAGAGCTCATTGATCCGATTGGGGTGGCTGCCCCAAGGCGGACTAGCTCTAACCCTGAGCGAAGCATTACCAACAAGCAGAGTCATCACCCATACCTGCCCAACACTGCCTTCTCATTGTGCCACCTCCTGCTCCGTAGCCAGAGAGCCCAGTGAACATCTGAGACCACCTCACAGCGAGACCTGAGGACAGAACTCTTCTCCCCTCAGATCCAGGCCCGACCCGCTCACTCACTGTGATTAGATCTTCCAGCCTCACATTGACGCCAGCCAGCATCTCCCTGCGCTCCACGGCAGGCTCCGGGCAAGGGTAGACAGTGGCTCGAAACCTGTGTTTAATGGGAACACACACGGGCTTTGGTTGACAAGCACCTGCTACCCCTTTCCTGTGAGGCTTGGACCCAATAGCCACTCTTTCCTCCAATACCTTCCTCCGAGCAGCCCTAGTGATTTCCAACACATCCCCTAATTCATTCACACCAGGAACCCTACGAGATCCTATGGATAGAAGACTCGGGCGTGACCTGTCTCTTTCCCCCTGTGCATGTATTAGTGCTCTTCAGTATGAAGAAATTGCTGCTTCTGCGGCCTGCATGTAAGGCAGTCTGCAAAATGAGACACAAGCAGACACAAGCAGAGGTAAGGAGTATACTAAGGAATAAACTGAAATGGTTCACACATCTACTTCACTACCTTTAGATTTTGTTTATTCAGGTCCTTCTTGTTCTTATTCTCACAACTATTAAAATCAGTTGCATTTTTTAAGTGCATGTTTGCATACATAATATTTATATTCTCTGTGGGGAACTGGTACATGGATGTAATACTACATCTGAATTCCTTACTTAAGTTTTCTCTCCCTCCCCTCTGTCCTCCTCTGTCTGTCTCTTAATTCCCTTCCTTCGTTTTCTTTTTTGTATGTGTTTGAAATACATAGCATTTATATCCTTCTGTGGCGTTAAGACATTTTATCAGGTGTGAAAAAGTTATTTACAAATCCTAAATAGCCTTGAAGGGGACCCAAGAATATACTTTGCACCCAAGAGTGTATTTTACCCAATCTTGACCCTAAGCCCTGACAAAAGAACCATTTAAAAGAGCCATTAATTGCCTCTCACCCATCACAGATCTTCTTGACTTTCTGCCTGAGCTGCTCTCCTTGGTAAAATATGATGAATATATTCTTTTTAATTTCTTCTTTCTGGAAAATCAGAATGAATCTGTTACACAGCTCTGAAGGGACAGCCTCATAGTTCTTTACTCTGAACTCTGGGCTCTGAATCTAAGAGATGTGATCACAAAGAAGAAAATACGATGCAAATGCTGACTGTGCTCCCCAGAACTGGCCACAGATAGCTACATTTTAGGAGGCGTTTCTGTTTGATACATAACAAAGGTAAAGGTGTTTTTAATTTTTGACTCCTAGAGTTGTTTGTCGTATGCCCTTAAAGTACCAGATAAATTGGATTTTTCAAGTCCAAGTTGGACAATTCACAAGTGAGAATACACATTTCACAAACATATATGAAAAAGTTCAGGTCTTACTGTAAGCAGAGAAATGTGAACTGAAACAATGTTTGCTCATTCTCTTCCTGTCTGAGTGGATAAAAGAAAAAGTTAAATTTTTTACTGTTGGAAAAGTGACCCCCCCCCATGAACTCATTACATCCCACTCAGGGCACTGGAGTCAGGTACCGCTCCAGGGAAAAGCCACTTGTCAGGATGCAGCGAGTGTCACAAAAATGCCCATACCCTTTTAGCCTGCAATCCTATCTTCCTGAATTCATATTACAGAACTAATTGAAAAGAAAATAAAAATCCACATGCATAAAGACATTCATCATAGTGTCTATGTTCTGGAGAAAAATTGGAAATAAAGTTTCCAAAAATAAAGTTCATATCCCATCGATTCAATGGAATTGTGTGTGTGTGTGTGCGCGCATGTGTTCACACGTGTGCATGCACACGCATCAGGGATCAGACTCATGACCTTATGCTTGCCAGGCAGGCACTTGTGCCAGTGAGCTATATCCCCAGCCCAGACTCAAAAGAAGTGTTAAAATAACATCAGAATAAGCCATCTCTTTGGCAGTTGCTCATGGCAGGAGGAGATGGGTGTTTTAGGGTTTGGGGCTGCCTGCTTTACTTTATTTCCCAGGATTCCTTCACCATGGAAACTACCCTGGTCCTTTCCTGAATTTCTTAGGTCATCTGATCTCCTGATCCACTACAACCAAGGATTCCTCAATATCCCTGCTCATTATCAGGCTATTTACCTTATAAATACTCTACCACCATGACTACCATTGTCAAAACATGACTGAAAAGTGATGACTCAAGGTCAAATTTTAAAATAATTTCTATAAAACATACACAGCAGTGGGGGGGATTGCATACTTTCTAAAATGAAGAAGGAAAAAATCCTTTTAGGCATGCAACACCATGTTCCATTATTCTTCACTATAGCTGCCAGATTATAGAAAAACAGTACAAGTAAAGATTTTAAAGTAAAAATATTGGAGCACTACTTTTTATGTTTTGCATTCTTCCTATGTTAAATTTTGTTTGCTTTATTTTTTTTAATCAAACAATTTTATCTTGCATTTTATTTACTTACCTTTTAATTTATTTTTAGAGTCTGCATTTTATCTTTTTATTTTTTATTTTATTTATTTATTTTGGCGCCAGGGATCAAACTCATGACCTCATGCTAGCCAGGAAGGCACTTAGCCCAGCTGAGCTAAATTCCTGGCTAAGTCTGCATTTTAAAATAAGGTTCCAGATGAGTTCTACCCCTACAGGCACACTGAAGCTGGAGGAGGTGACTCAACACTCTTCTTGGTGCTTTGTGATTAAGAAGACATAGCTGCCACCTCATGCGGCAGTAGTAGAGCTAAGTTTCTAGAAACAAGGTAGCTACATATGCCATAGGAATTGAGCAGCTCTGAGGTGTTAGCAAAAATCAGCCCATGAATGGACTTTTCAAAAGTATTTTAGAAAGAAAAGAAAGGAACTAGGTATCTGCTCCATTGAACGCATGACACAATGGTTGGGGAGAATGCAACTCCAGGAACTGCAGAGCAGCCCACCGTGACAGGGTCCTCCAGCGGGGTGTCCATTTCACCGAACTTCAGGTAGATGTTTCCTCGGCAAACTCGCCAGAGCAGCCTCTCAAAAGAAGCCATCCGCTCCCGGTTGATCACGCCAACCATGAACCTGAGCATTCAGAAGAGGAGAGGAGCCATTCCTGAGACCCAGGCCTGAGGCCAGGGAGAAGGCCCTGTGGGGTAAGATGGGCAGCCACATGAGAAGGGACGGCACCCCACACAACGAGCAGGTGGCACCTGCACTCTGCTCTGGGTCAGGAATGACAGGTCATCCTGCGTCTCAGTCCCAGTTCACCCCACGTCCCCTTGGACCTTCTGTTTTCTTTGGTATTTTGAGATTTCTTTAATCATCTCAATACTATGTATAATCACTTACTGCAGTTAAGATTGTCAACAACCAGTTTTTATAACATTGTAGCTAGTGGAATATTTAGTAAGGGTCTCTTAATTTTTAACCAAAAAAAGTTAGTGCATTAAGAAGGAAATAAATACATTGATTTCTATACATCCCTATCTGCCTAACATCCAAATATGTAGATAACTGCTGACCCACACTTGTCCAAAGATCTTCAAAATAGTGACACACTGTTTTTGTTTTTGTTTTTGTTTTTGTTTTTGTTTTTGTTTTTAAGCAGGGTCTCAGTATGCAGTTCAGGCTGGTCTTGAACTCACCATACAGCCCAGGTTGACCTTCAACTCCTGGCAATCCTCCTGCCTCAGCCTCCCAGATGCTGGGAATAAAGGCATGCACCACCATTGCCAGCACTTTCATTGGTTTATTACTTTAGATATACATTGAGGCTGGGCACAGTCTCTCACACACACATGCACGCGCACACACACACACACACACAGCCTGTAATCCCAGGAGGATCACTGCAATGTCAAGGCTAGCCTAGGCTACACAGAGAGTTCATGGCCAACCTGAAATGCACAGTGACTCTGTCTCAAAAAGACAAAAATAAATAAGCAAATAAACATTGATACTGTATTACCTTTGGATCAACTATTGTCAATAAATATTTTTTATGTCCACCTCAAATTTCTATGCCTGGGTCCTCAAGAAACAGGCTCTCACATATCTATCCCATAAAAAAATCAGAATCTCAAACCCACGTTCAGAAATCCTTTGGAATCTACCAGTTGCACTTAGATGTGGAATGAAATCCTACCATTTTCAAACGCTGCTTACTTTCATGAGGATCACGTGCATGACTGCTGTGTGGGAAAGACCTGACTGCCTAGCTCTGTCATTGCTAATTCCACCCACCAATTCAAACTCCAAATGCATTTTATCAAAGTAGTATTTTAAAGATAAGGAAAAAAGCATTATTCTATATTCCAAAGACAAGGAAGAGACAGAAGGTCCATCTGAGCAAAGACATCTTCCCCATGAGGGGCAGTCAATAATGCACTGTCGAGGCTGAAGGACGACCCCCGCTGTACCACCACGTAAGGCCACCTTACGTCTGCTACTGCGTGGAAGTCTTGCGCTCATAGGAAAGGGTCCCCACTGCGGTGGTTGTTGGTGCATTTGTTCACTCACTCAAACACTCGGCAAAACCTGAGCACCAGGGACTCATCTGCACACAACTCTGGGTTATAGTTATACTAACCCCAGCTTTCCAGCCATGAACGCAGGAACAGCTCTTAACTCTAGGAGACCGGAAGTGTCTTCAGTAAAAAAATCTTCAGCTAGATTGGCTTCTGTCTGAAAGCCAAAGTAGCACTGCTGTCATTTAAATATATGGGTAATGGGCCGGGGATTTAGCTCAGCAGCTTAAGTGCCTGCCTGGCAAACACAAGGTCGTCAGTTCAAGCCCCGGTACAAATAAATAAATAAATAAATAAATAAATAAATAAATAAATAGGTATTTAAAGCATCCCATAACCCCAGGTTCTGCCTATACTACCTTAAATTTCGCACAAATGATTAACGGAGTTGAGCAAGCAGTTCTACTCCTTTGCAGAGCAGAAATCTTCACTGGTCTTTTCTTGCCAAAGCCCTAAATCTGGTCAACCTGAATACCCTCGTTTGTTCAGTCTTCCTCTTCCGCTGGGGCCATTTTAAGAACATCCTTTTTAATGAGTACCATGATATTTTTGCCTTCAAAGAGCACACAGTTATTCCACCCCCGCTAATGGCCTGGTTATGAGTGTTTTATTCAGATTCCAAATCAGCCAGTTTTCCAAACGGAAATTCTAGATTCTGAAGAAAGGGCCCTTTCATGAAAAATTCCCCCCAAAAAACCTCAAAGAAATCCTGGGTTTTCTTCAGGAGGTATTTGAGTTCTGTCAGCTCTAGGAAGCTTTTCTTTAAAGCCTGGTGGTTCTGGTTGGCTTCTTGTAACTCTCCTTCCAGTTTCTCCAGAGTAGTCTATGCAGGAGGAAAAAGAAGGTAAGCCAGGCGGAAAGAGCTGTAACAGTCCTACTACACGCTAATCGCAACTCAGAACTGAACACGGAAAAAGCATTCAGAGCATCCAAACACAGGTAGAGGTGCGCTGATAGATCACAAGCTAGGACACGCATCCATCGCCAGGTTCTCATCATTCCTGGGGAGACAGAAGGCAGCTTCATGAGGGACCCAAGATCTCTCTGCCCACTTACAACGTGAGAAGTGAAGCTAAGCATGGTGGTACACAGGTGCAATCCCAGCATTCTGAGCGGCTGAAGCCCAGCTCATGTAACTTCCTTATCTTGGTGAGAGCCTGTCTCAAAATACTGTTTAAAAAAAGGAGGGTGGGCCTGGGTTGTAACTCAGTGTGAGCCCTGGGTTTAATGGTCATTACTGGAAGTAAAAATGAAAGGGAGGAAACAACCTGAAAATTCTTTCTGCCTCAAACACATTGTAAGGATAGACAGAATATAAAAACAGAAAACAAAAAGCTACCCTTGTTATAGTGGGGATCTGGAGAACCAAATATAAGCATTAAAAAAAAAAGGAAGGCTGCATGGATAAAGGGAACAGGGGATACAGAAAGTAAAAAGACAGGAACAAGTGAGGGGAATATGTTTTTCTCTCCACGCTGACTGTTCAAAAACAGTAAGGCTTGCAATGAAATTGAATGATATGAAAACTGACCAACAAAATCAGAATACACCATCATGTGGCAAAGGAGTCATTTTTACAGAATATTCTGAAAAGAATTTCAAAGGGTTTTTTGGGAAGTTGCTTTTGGTGATGCTGCAAATTAGACATATGCTTTTGTGCATATCAGGCAAGCTTGACCACTGAGCTACACCCTTCAAGGTTTTGTTTTGTTTGTTACTTTTTTGAATGCACAAATTCATAAATGAAAATGCTGCTTCCACTAAAAAGAAAAATAAGATATGGTTAAACAACATCTTAAAGTAACAGGTAGATATAAAAGCAGAACTGTGGGAAATTTTGAAAATAAAAAAATACAGCTATTGAAATTTAAAACCCAATAGATGAGATCAACTCTACACTTTGTGAATGTAGTACTGAGATTTAGCAAATAATGTCAAAAGTATGAAAGACCGCTTCTCCCAAAATCCATCAATAATACAATGGATCCAGGGCATGGTATTCAGTAAAAACACTTTACAGAAGTGAAAATGAATTAATTTTAGAAACATGAAATAATATAGTGTCTATAAAAATAAAATGATGAAAGAAAATGGCAAGTTACAGAAGAATAAGTAATATGTTCCACTTAAGTACAAATTTTAAGCATGTACTACTAACCCGTATGTCATTTAGAAGACTATTTGCTAAAACTATGAAGAGTAAGGAAAGAAAAAGACAAAATTCAGAGCGGCAATTGTCTCATGGGTAAAGGAAAGAGTAAAGTGAAAAGAGGAACACAGAGGTCTTGAAGATCATAGCTCTCTCATTTCCCGTCACCTCACACTGGGTGATGAGTATAAACTTGGTGTTTGCTGGATCATAATTCTTTACGCCTTGTGCAAAGTTTATAAAAATTCTACTACATAAATTCAGTGTGTAGTAAGCAGTCATTGCAAACAAATCTATACTTAAACATCTTATAGTAAAACCATAAAACAAAAAAGGAAAACCAGCCTGCAAAGGAATGACACCTGAGCTAAGAACAGATTTTATGAGAAAAAATTTGCAAAGTGTGTATCTTGAAATGTTAATGAGATGAATGAATCTACTAGGGTCTTGGAATGTTTTGTGTAGCTGCAGCCTACATAGCCAAGACATCAATATCAGACAAAATTTAATAATAGAAACATGGAAAGTGAAACTTAGAATCTGTGTATCATGGTATTGGAGAAGGCTTTACGAAAAGGAGAATTAAACTGATTCACTCATACTAATCAGTTGGGTGAATTGCCTTTTCAAACTACTATTAGAAATAGAACTATTTCAGTTTGAAAGTACACTTATACCTGTTTATCAAAACCAAGTTCCAATATATCACATATCTGAATCACTTTCACATACATCAGTGATAATAATGTATCACAAAAGATTCACAGTGAAAGGAGGCATGGGAACCAGCTGTCTTCTATTAAAGTCACATTTTTAAGTACCAATGCTCCTCTCCATAAAAGTTCTTGTCTTAGAAAATGGTTTTTAAAATTTTATTTTAACCATGACATGGCAGTGGCAACAAACTTTTTAGAGCTTTCAATGATACAAAACACTGTGCATAGATTCGCCACCCCAACTTATGCTAATGAAATATTATTTTCAGACAAATTAATATATATTTTACAATGTCTGTTGTTCTAGTTCCCAATATAATAAATGTAATAACTATAATCCACATAAGGAAAGCTCTTGGGATTTCTCAATAATGGTTAACAAAGGTGATGGGGCAGTAGACTGGGACAGCTGGAAGTGGCCGGGTCAAGCAGAGGTAAGAAGGTAGCCAGGGTACATTCTTGAGCAGGGAGTGACAAGAGCAGGCCGTACCAGGCTGGAAGTTAACCCAGTGGAACCAGCAGAGAGACCAGAACGGTTAAAGCCAGAGGGACGCGTAGAAGACTTGTGCCATCGTGAGAAACAAGGACAAAGGTGCCAGCCAGGATGGTGTCTTCCAGATCACAGGAACAGGCTTGGGGTTAAGGTCAGCGAAACAAAACAGGTAGAAAGGCCACGCCTTCCAGACCGGCATTAGAAGACCAGGGATGAGGCCGAAACTGGAAGTGACCTGGGGGAAGAGGGTTTCCTATTTGGGTTGATTAAAAGATTTCTCCTGCATTATCCACATTTTAATACAACAAGATCCCCAGTATTTTCTGGGAGAGTTAATATTCTCATTTCTCTAGAAAGTGTCGAGATTCATACAAGTGATGGCTTCACACGTTTCAAGAATTTGAAGGAAGGAATACAAAAAAACAGCTCAGCCAGACAAATTGGCCAGCTTGGTACAGTTCCTCCCCGACCTGCCCCACCCCACAGTGAGCGCCTTCTCTTCTGAAGATAAAATCTCCACGCTTTTATCAAGAGCTGTGTCATCCGCGGTCAGCTCTGCCTTACCTCCTTGACGTCCTCTCCCATGCCTGGCCCTTCCTCCTCCCCTCCTCCCCTGCTCAGTAAGCTGCAGGGAACAGCTATGCTGATTTCTAAGGCGCCCTGCACAGAATAGGCGCGCACGTTTTTCCTTTGCACTACTAGAGACTGGATCCAGGGTCTTTGCAACAACCTACATCCCAGCCTTTTTAATGTTTTATTTTGCAACAGGATCTCACTAAACTCCCCAGGTCAGATTTAATCTTGCATTACTCCCACCTCAGCCTCCCAGAGTACTGGAATTACAGGCATGTGTCTGCACACCCAGTTACAATGGAACTCAGTGGGACAGGCTGTGTGCTTTGCATGCATGAAGACCCAGGTTCAAGCCCCAGCATGGCAAAAAATGGAAGAAAAAAACTATCAAGAAGTGGTTGATAAAAAGAGCCAGTTCAGCTGCTTTGCACCGGGGAATAATTAGAAGGCTTCCCATGCTGCATTCACCTGTGCAAATCCACCGAACCAAAACCAAAACAAAACACATCCTAAAAACAACAACAAAAAAGCCCCACACTTCCAGTGGAGTGAGCCTCCCAGGGGCTGTGCTGAGAAAGAAAAGCAGCTCTCCTCTGGCTCAGCAGAAGCAGCCCTAAAATTTGCCATTGGGATTTTCCTGGGGTTGAAAAGTAACAGCCATGTGAACCTGCTTTGTCACCGGTAGCAGCCAAGCGAAGGACCCAGTGTGGCCCCCAGGGCTCCCAGGATCAGGTCTGTGACCGCCGTTGGCCAGGGAATCTGAACAGCACAGAACTCACCTCCAGGCCAATCATTTCCCGGGGCAGCGGGGTCTGTGGGTATTTCTCAGGCAGGTGGACAGTAACCTCATTCTGCATCTCATCTTCCAGAAAACCTGAGGTCGGAGCCCCCAAAGAGCAGAGTGAGCGAGGGTGCCCCTAAGGGTGCCTCTTGGCCCTCTTAGCCCCACCTTAGCCCCCCAGACTCCAGCCCTCAGGACCACCCCACCCCGAAAGGCACTGTAAACAGGAGCACATCTGCTCACGAAGTCCTGTGGGCTCCTTCCATCTTTGCCAGTTCACACTGACAGCAAGGGACAAGTGGCTTACGGAGGATCCTTTCCAGTGACTCGCACCTCCGAACCTCATTCACGAATCTCCTCTGGAAGCTGCTCACACTGGCGTTTAACTGGGTGGAGGGAGCACAAGGCGCTCGTTAGGTACAATAGCCTCCAGCATCCTCTAGGCATCGCATTGCCTTTTTAATGCCGGAGAACGCTGCTAGAGGTGTCTTAGGGTAGATCTTTGCTCAAGCAGTGTGTTACATGTAACACACATCTTGGCGTTTGGACACTCAGTCCCTAAAATGCCCCACCCTAGCCCTCGCGTTGCTAGGAGAAACAAAGTCCTCCCGCATCTAAGGTTTCTTTCTTTCATTCCTTCCCCAGTGCCTTCGTGCCTTTCTGCCTGCCTACCTGTCTTCCTTCTGTCCTTCGTTCCATCCTTCCTGGTCTTTCTATGTGGATAGGGGATTGAACCCAGGGTCTTGCAGCATTTCTTTCTTTCTTTCTATCTTTCTTTCTTTTCTTTCTTTCTCTCTTTCTTTCTCTCTTTCTCTCTTTCTTTTCTTTCTTTCTCTCTTTCTTTCTTTCTCTCTTTCTTTTTTTCTCTCTTTCTTTTCTTTCTTTCTCTCTTTCTTTTCTTTCTCTCTTTCTTTCTTTCTCTCTTTCTTTTCTTTCTTTCTCTCTTTCTTTCTTTTCTTTCTTTCTCTCTTTCTTTCCAGTGGATTGAATCCAGGATCTTGCACAAATACTCTACCTCTGAGCTAAATCTCTAGCCCTTCTTAAGTTTTGAGACAGGGTTCTACTAAGTTGCCCAGACTGGCCTCAAACTTGTGATCTTCCTGCCTCTGCTACATGCCTGTCTCCTTTGCAGGGATATTTGTCAGCTCTAATGGCGTCACTGCATGGGAAATGTCACTGTGCTTTATTTCCTGTGTAGCATCTTCAAACCCTAGATGTAGCCAGTGGGCATGCAGACTGCCAAACCCTTTAATGAGGACAGAAGCATATTTTCTCTGACTAGTCATAAAAGCGCAGAAACTCCATTTTTTTTAAACTCCATGTTTTGGAGTTAAAACATGGAGCACAGGACTCCACGGAGACCACACTTGGGCATAATAGCCAAGGCTAACCTTGAGAGTGGTGTTCTAGGGCCACACTGTCTCAAGTTTGGCATAGTGGTATCACTTCCCAGGTATACGTAATAGTCTTGACAAGCTCTTAGGGAGAGCAGTTTTAAAAAATCAGTCCTTTTACTGGTAATGGCAATGTCCTGAGACCAATTCCTGGTACCAAAAACAAAACAAAACAAACCAAAAACCAAAAACCAATCAGTTTTATCCTTTATCTTTATCTTTATCTTTATCTTTATCTTTATCTCCTCACCAAGGTCAAGGTCAAAGCTGAGTTTCCATACAAAGGTTTGCGTCTTGTTCTTTGCATCCCCAGTCTTAGGCACAGGCCAACATCAGGCAAGTCCTCAGCAACATTTCTTGGGCCAAGCCGAGAGTCATCAGCACGTGACTTTTTGTTGGTGGCTACAATACTACACAGCTGGGCAGTTTTCAAGGTTCATTTGTATCTGTGACCCCATGGGAAGATTTCAGGGCTCATTTGGATAGTCACTGCAGCTGGAAGTTAGGAAACCAAGCCAGATCCTGGCTCCTCTCCCAGCAGAAGGAGTTTTTTGTTTGTTTGTTTGTTTTTGTTTTTTTGCCACAAGGAAGTGTGGCAAAAGAGTCATCTACCCCCACCCCACCATCCTTTTACCTCCAAAGAATGCAGTACCTACATCTTTGAACTGAACCAGTCCAAGCTCTCCGAGCTCAGCTACACAGCAATAGGCCGCCTCCACCTGGAGGAAGAGTTGGGACAAACACATCTCCTCACTTCGGAACACAGACGCCATCTTGGCCCCGCCTTGGCCTGCAAGAGAGAGGAAGGCGGACATCTGAGGTAATAAGTACGCAAAAACCTTAGGGTTTTCTTTTTCTTTCTTTCTTTCTTTCTTTCTTTCTTTCTTTCTTTCTTTCTTTTTTTTAGTAAAAGAATAAAACCAGGCAAGCATCACTCCTGATTTTAAAAATATAAACGAGAACAAGATGGCATCTTCCATCTTTTATCAGTTTGGCCAAAGATTGAAAAAATATGATTAAAGAGCTGGAAGTGTGGTAGAGCCCTTGCAAAGCATGTGCAAAAGGCCCTGGGCTCCCTCCCCAGCACCAAAGAAGAAAACATGTATGATTTAGACTCAGCTGTGGCGGTGGTGAGAAAGCAGGCCTTTTCATAAATTAGAAGTTGAAGCGTAAATTCCTTATAGGTTTTTCAGCAAGCAATTTGTCAATATTTACTGAATTTGGGCTGGGGATTTAGCTCGGCAGCATAAGCACCAGCCTTGCAAGCACACAGTCGTGAGTTTGATCCCAGTATCGATAAAAAAAAAATTACTGAATTTTATATTATTCATAACTATGAGCTAAGCATTCCACTGCTATTTATCTAGACAAACCTGGGTATGTATGGAAAAGCAGGTGTACACTAGTGGTTCTTATACATTAAAAATAGTAACTGTAATAAGTGGATATAGCCTCGATACAATGACTAAACAAATGGGAATTCAACAGATCCCTGTGCAAGATCAGGGATGAATGAATCTCTGTGTCCCGTGTGTGGAAGAAGGATGTTTATCAAAAGCCCTGCCAGTTGGTCCAGCTACCTGTAAGTCACAGTTCCAGCATCTCATCATCTATGCATCAACCACCAATGACTGAAAGATTTACTCCTGAGAGGGGTCACCAACATATCCTTCATCCAAAAGTCCAAAATTCAAACTTCCAAAACCTGAAACTTTTTGAGCAACACACAAAGCCACAATGTGATGAGTCCACACATGATTTTATATAATGGTCAGAGTCACAACACAGATACTCTGGCAATGTCGCCCCAAGTTCCCTTCAGGTCATGTGTGGAAGGTGTGCGAGAAACACAGATGAATTCTGGGTAAGAATGGAGTCTCATGCCCAAGACGCTTCAGCACATAGATTCTCAAACCAGGTAACAAACACCAGCTGGCTCTGCTTTGTCGGACGCATGGCCACAGCCTCCCTGTGGGCAAGGAAGAAGCCTCTTCCTCCCCCATCCTTTCGCCAACTACCACCTGCCCTGCTCAGAGACTGAGCTGGCTGGTACATCAGGACTCTCACTTGAGGAATGACTCTGTGCCCCCCTGGTCAGCTCCTGCTGCACCTAGGACTCTGCGGAGTTCTTCCAGTAGCACCCACTGTAGCCCGGCCCTGCATTCCTGCCTTTAGACCCCAAGCTTCATCTCATGTTTTCTGATAAATAAGGCCACGTGCTCCTTGCACAGAGTCCAAGCTTTCTGGAAACCAAAACTGACAGCAGAGAGAAACTTCTTACCCAGGCTTGCTCCACGCTGACTCTGGTGGGGCGTTGGCCCAGGGCTGGGAGTGGGATCCGCCAGCCACAGCTTCCAGCCTCTGTCCACGGACTGGCGGCAGCTAGGGAGTGGCCAGGGCCCGGGGAGCTGAGACACCTGTGCCTCCCTCAGCCTCGCCCCTGCTCCTCTGCTGCTCTGTCTCTGCAGGTGGCTCTGTTGTATCAACAGTGTGATCCCTGCAGGTGAGGAACCTGCCCCACGGGCCGCCCTGCTCAGCCCCCGCCCCCCTCACTGGCCTTCTGCTCTGCGGTGACCTTGAGTCCCCACCAGGAAGCACGTCGCTAAAGGGTGACTTGCCCCTAAGTGAGCTGAGGGCAGGTGACAGGTCTCTAGGGGATCAGAAGGATCCCAGAGATGTCACTGTCTCTATCAACCACCCCAAAACACTCCTTCAAGTTGTAAGAATGAAATAACATTGAACAGCAGTTTGAGAAAAGAAAGTACCGCCCTGACCATCCTCTTAACGATTTTCCAATGCTCTTTCCAAGGCAAATTAGACAAATGGGTTCTTATAAATACCCAGAATCTAAAATAACTTCTCATGTGGCTTGAGGAGAAAGACAGGGTTAAACCTGATGGTCATCCCTTTCTTACTGAGAATCACTAGGTGTGATTTAAAAAAAAATACCATGAATGTTTACATTTTTAAAAATTTGTTACATAAAAAACACATTGTTATGGCCCTGAAGCAAGGCCAGCAGATCACTGTAGCTGCTGGTTTCAAACAGGGGCCTAAAGAGAATTCTTTCTGTGGTCTGTTGACTATTTCAGAACTTTGGAAATGGAATGGTCAATTCATCAGAAAGAAATAGCAGGTGAGTATGGCAGACTTTGAGGGGCCTGCAGGGGAGAGACCCTGGTGCCTCAGGACCTGCACTGTGCGGTTGACTCGGGGTGTCAGGAGAACAAGGAACTCCTCCTCTCTCTGGGGGGCAACTGTGATCCTGCCTGCGTGTGGGCTGAGAATCAGACATCTCATGTGGTCCTGTCCCCATCCCGTGTCCCCCCCCCCTTAGCAAGTGGGAGCCAGTGAACTACACGTCTTGTGAAAAGAGTGGCTATGTTATTTAGTATGAGCTCTCCATATGCAAAGATAAGGACAACCATTTGGAAGAAAACAAGAGACAATATGACAGATAGTGAAGATCTCTGGTTGTCTTGCTTTGAAATTTATGCTTTCTTATGTCCCATTCTGTTCTGTTTTGTTGTGTTTAATTTTACTCCCTTTTAAAACAAAATTTAAAAAAATTTTTAAAAACACATTGTTATTCAGTTCCCTCAAGATACTCCCCCTTGCTTCGCACACATTTATCCCATCTTTCTGGCCTCTTTCTGAAGCAGTTCTGGAAATCTTTTATGAGTGTCTTTCTAAGGTGTATGCAAAAATACAATGAATGCTGGTGCTAAGTGTCATCCAACGGAACACGGGCTTGTAAAAATATGACGCTGTGTCTTCATCTACCTCATTCACTGAATCTGGTGCTAGGTGACTTCTAGCTCTTCCTCAAAGTCAAAATGGCCATGAAAAATCAAGCCTCTCAGCAGCAGGACAGCGCGACTAAAGATTCATGAAAAAAGACTTGCAGAACTGCTGCAGAAAGGGAGAAGAACAGTGAATAAGTGTGACTGATGCAAGGGGAAACATTTTGAGGAGGACTAATGATAACATGTCTAACTGCGATCTTTTTTTAATAATTCAAGCATTTGCTGTATTTTTGTTCACACAGAGACAGCGAGGGGCACAGAGTAAGCCAGTCAGATGTGCTTTCTTTGGGTTCAGGGATGACCACGGCAGCCACCTGCACTGACACAGTTGCCTTTCCAGAGCATTTTCTCCAGGTGAACTTGCCAGTCCCCCACCTGCAATGTACCTGGGGATACCTGAAAAATGGACCGCAAGAGCAGAGCTGTTTTTGCTTTTTTACTTTTCATTATGGAAAAAAAACCCACATTTTTTTAAAACAAGATCTTGCTATATAGTTCAGGCTGGCCTTGAACTCACTATGTAGCCCAGGCTGGCCTCCAACGCCTGGTGATCCTCCTGCCTCAGCCTCCCAAGTGCTGGGACTACAGGCTTGTACCTCCACATCTGGCTGTTATAGAAAAATTTAAGCATCTGCAAGAATACAGAAAATAGGACAAGCAGCCACCACCAAGATGGGGGGAGGAGGGAGAAGGAGAGAGAGAGAGAGAGAGGAAGAAGAAGAGGAGGAGGAGGAAAGGAAAGGAAAGGAAAAACAAAGAAAAATTTTGAAGATGAAAACCGAAAGCTGGGTGTGGTGGCACACGCCTGTAATCCCAGCACTCGGGAGGCTGAGGCAGGAGGATCCTTATGAGTTTGAGACCAGCCTGTGCTATAAAGTGAGCCCAAGGTCAGCCTGAACTGCATATTGAGACCCTGTCTCAAAAAGAAAAGAAAAGACAAAAGCCAAAATCTAATCAGAGTGACAGCTACCGTAATAAGTACCCAGGGGCAACAGAGCTCGCATCTTCCATCTGTTCCATTGGCCACCACAGAGAGCTACTACGTGCAGGTTCTTCCCTGGACGCCCAAGCTAGGGCAGCAAACAAGAGACGTGGCCTTGCTCCTTGTGAAGCCAATGTCCCGGTGGAAGGAGACACACAGTGAACCAGCGATCAATCAGCAGGCGCAGAATGACAGGTGTCAGAGAAACCACTCGGGTTAGTGGGGCAAGTGTGCAGGGACGGCTTCCCCCAGCAGGTGGCGCTGCGGTGGGAGTCTGGGAGACTACACGGAGAAAGAAGGCGACGACAGGCGACTGATTCCAAGAGCAGGGACAGAGGGCGGGGGCAGGGGTATGGTCAGTCACAGAGCAAATACAGCTATGGACGCCTGCACTGTGGCGGGCATTGCTCTCAGAGACTTTGCGACACTGTGAAGTATGTTCCAAGCGTTGATCCTCCTCCCTTTCTCAAACACCATGTAAGGCCGCACAGGCGGAACTCAGCCAGCCGCCTGTGACAGGTGAGGAGGCAGAGGCTCTTAGCCCCTCAGCCACCTCAGCAGGTCCTGTGACACCAGCGTCCTGGCTCACAACCTTGCTTAGTGTCTCACTGCCTGGTTCTCGGTCACTTTCCTCCTTGCTGAGACCTAATCCGACCCCCACACTCGCAGGAGGAGAGGGTTATTTCGGCTCACGGTTTCCATCCCCCATCGGCTGGCGCCCAGGCAGGACAGGATGTGGCACAGGGGCCCGGTGGCGGAAAGCTGCTCGCTTCATGGTGGCCCAGAAGCAGAGAGAAAGCCAAGGAAAGAGCCGGGAGGAGAGATACAGCCTTCCAGGTCATGACCCCCAGGAACCGCCTCTTCTGACCAGGCCCCACCGAACAAATCACTTATAACACTCCACATCCAGTCACCTCCAACACGGGGGCTTCGGGGGTGCCGTTAGATCCTAGCCATAGCACCTGGCAAGGTTAGGATCTTCAAGCAGCAAGGAGGCCGGTCGGCTACTGTGTGGAGAGGGGTGGGTGGAGGTATGTGTGAGGGGTGTCAAGGGTGGGCCATGGCCAAACCAGCTTTAGTCGGATTTCCCATTAAGAAACTTAGGGCTAGGTGTGGCAACACATGCCTGTAATCCCAGCACTCAGGAGGCTGAGGCAGAAAGTGTTGATAGGAGTTTGAGGCCAGCCTGGGCTACAAATGAGTTTAAGGCCAGTGAACTGCATAGTGAACCCTGTCTCAAAACACACACATACCCACACACACACACATACACACACACACACACACACACACACACACACACTTAGGTTTTACCTTAATAGCTTTAGGAAGCCCTTGGAAATGAAGCCATTTTAATGCCTGGTTCACCTTTTTAAAAGTTATTACTCTGGTTCCTGCAGTTGGAAAGATGGACCAGAAATACTTTTTCCTCATAACAAATAAAACTGAAAGCCCTGGATAGCCAGGCATGGTGGCACATGCCTGCTGTCCCAGTTATTCAGGAGGCTGAGGCAGGGGGATCATGATGTGTGGTTAGCCTGGGCAACTTAGCACGACTTTGTTGCAAGAAATAAAAAGGGTTGGGGGGTATAGCTCCATATTGGAGCACTCCTGAGTTTGACTGCTGGTACCACAAAACAAAACAGGACATGTTATATGTATAACAAACACAAGAAAACTGGAAGACAGAAAAAAATAGACTTTCTACGGAGCCAAGGAACTACACAGAGCAGAGTTCTCAAGATCCTTCTGTTTGCCTCATATGTTCCAGACCTGCGCTGCAGAAACCAGAACACGTGTTGACCAAAAGCCCCAAACAAAGCTGCCCTCTCTAGTCAAGGGTCAGGAGAGCGGCAGTCTAGCAAGAAAGAAAACATCCAGAAATTATTGCTCTAATACAGTAAACATCACAGCAAAACCCATGGTCCTGTGCCTCCACCCTCCACCAACAAACCCCGCAGCGAGTCCACCCTCACCCAGCTGTAACAAATGACACAAACGATAGTGACGCTCGGCAGAGAGCCTGCCCTCTCACCCCACTGACTAGTAATAAGGGTCCTTCCCATACCTTGTTGGAGAACTGAAGAGACTTTCACCCCTGTCCATTGGTGATGAGGCCGCCCTGACACAGCAGGGTGGAGCCCCACGGAGGGTAGCTGGGGACACTGCGGTGTCTCCCAGCCAGGGCCACTGGCGAGGGTGAGTGAAGAAGCCATGCAGCTCCCGTCCAGACTGGCTGAAAGGTCACAGTAAGCAGCATAGTGGTAACAGAGGAAAAGCCAGAAGTAGGCTTCTGCCCAAGCCCAGTCAACTGGTTTTTGATAACTGAGCAGGGAGAGAGGAAGGCAAGTCTTCCGGGCAATCATCCTATCTATAGACCAAATATCTATAGATATCTATAGACCAAAAACTGAACCGTGCCTTAAACTTCATATTTTATACAAAAACTAATTCAGGGACCTGGGCATGATGGCAATCCCAGCACTTGGGAGGCTGAGGCAGGAGGAGGACTGCTATAAGTTCAAGGCCAATCTGGGCTACATAGTGAGTTTCAAGCTAACCTGAGCTACACAGTGAGATGGTGTCTCAAAAAGAAACAAACAAAAAGTTAATTCAAGGGCTTGTGTGTGTAACTCAGTAATACAGCGTTTGCCTAACATGCAGGAGGCCCTGGGTTTAATCCCCAACACTGCAAAAAATAAAATAATAAAATAAATGGGTCACAGGTCCATTTTATATGTAACACTATAGAACTTTTAGAAGAAATACAGTAGAACATTTCAGAATAGAGGGCCTGGTAAAGAGTCCTCAGGCATGACATATAAAGTATAACCCATAAAAGAAAAAATTGGGGTGTAGCTCAGTGTAAGAGTGCTTGCCTAGCAAGTGTGAGGCCCTGAGTTCAGTCCAAAGGAGGGCTTGGGACGTAGCTCAGTGCAAGGACACTTACCTACAAGAAAAAAAAAAAAAGAGCACTTGCCTGCCAGGTAAAAGGTCCTGAGTTCAATCACCAGCCTCAAAAAAAAAATCTTTTAGCCAGATACAATGTTGCACACATATAATACTAGCTATTCAGGAGGCTGAGACAGGAGGATCACAAGTTCAAGGCCACAGCAAACAATTTAATGAGATGCTGTCTCAAAATAAAATGCGAGGATGTGACTCAGTGGTAGACCACTTGTTTAGCATGCAGGAGCCCCTGGGATCAATCCCTAGTACTTTAAAAACAATGTTTTTGCTGACCAAAGACCATAGCTCAATGAAAAAGCTCTGAGTTCAACCCCTAGTGGCACACATATGTGCCACACAAAAAGGAATGAAAGGGCAGTTAAAAACCGATGGGGAGAAACGTTTGCAAGCCACATATCTGATAAATAACTCATAGCTAGAATGTATAGAGTCCTCAAACGTAACACTAGTAACAATGCAATTAGAAAATGGGCTAAGACACAGAGCCATTTTACTGAGAAGACTACATGGTTGTCAGATGTATTAGGGTTCTCCAGAGAAACGGAGCTAACAGGAATATGCACATGCATGTGCACATACGTGTGTACACACAGAGATGTGTCACACGTACTGGCTCACACACTTGTGAAGGCCAAGAAGACCCATGATCCACTGCCTGCAAACTGCAGAGCCAGGAGAGCTGTCTAAGGTCCAGGGACAGGAAAAAGAGACACCCTAGCTTAAATAGGAGGCAGATTCCTCCTCCTCCACCTCTGTTCTACTGGGGCCTCCAACCCTCCAGTGTTGGCAAGGACCACCATCACTACCTCTTCCGTGCTCCTCGGCCACTTCTTTCTTTATAACACTACATATTGAACTCAGAGCTTCTCCACTGAGCTAATCCTTCTTCTTATTTTTATATTTTAATTTCAGGACAGTCTTGCTAAGTCACTGAATTGTTCAGGCTGGACCTTAATTTGCAATTCTCTCACTTCAACCTCCCGAAGTTCCAGGATTCCAGGCATGTGCCGTTATCCCCATCTATTTTACACATTCTACTTGTTCTGCTTGTTCAGAAACACCCTCACAGACATAATCAGAAAAATGTTTTACTTGGGCACCCCTTAGCCTAGTCAAGTCCCAGAGTGGGGCTGTAATCCAGCAGCTGTCTAGTTTCAGCTCAAAGTCTCCCTCTTCCCGTGAGGTCACAGGTGTGGGCTGAGAAAAGGTGGGTAGCACAGGAGTAAGGGCCATGGGCATTTGGGTCCCTTCCTCACTGAACTTGTGCCTTCAGGACGGAGTCAGGCCTGTCACCTATCCACCACGTCCGTCTGATCATGGAGAACTAACACACATGCCCAACTTTCCGGGTTAGGGGGTTGACGAACACCCAAGTCACAACGGGCAACTCTGGTTGCATGGTAGCTTGGTGGGCCATGGTTAAGCTTTTGTCTCCCTAAATCCCTCTAACAGGTCAAGAGCTGTTTCTCAGAAGAAATGCAATCTCCTGTGGATAAAGGCAAGGCGTTATTCCACAGTTCTACAGTTCACCCAGAGGGACCTGCCAAGGGTTCCAGACAGCACCACTGCCTGTCACCCACACTCCAAGCACCACTAGGTCTGCTGGATCACATGGCCCAAGCAGTAGAGCAGCTTGGACAGAGGCCTGGACCAGTTCCCCTGTTGGGGTGACACTTCCATACTACTTTCAAATCCAGAAAGGCCCACTAATCATTGTGCCTCCTTCCTGGTTGTAGAGGGGTCAGACATTAAAACTTATCCTTCACATCAGAAGCCATAGCTCAACACATCCCATACCACTAGATCCCTAGAAATTTCACCAAGGCAGAAGCCCATACATTTTAGTCTGATTTATTTCTCACCCTCAGATATAGATATGCCCTATCAGTAGGTCTACAGTAGTTGGTACTTCCTGCTCACTAAGTCCAGCCTGCATAATGTTATTGGTGCAACGACCAGGCGATATACTGAGGGAGGGTAAGGGATGCATACTTACTCTGGGACCTCGGGCTGAAGAGTTGAAATACCCCTGAGCTAGGACAGTGAAGGTATATTTCTGGCCTTGCTAGGTGAAAGCAAACCTCTTCTGGTGGGTCAAATGGACAAGAATAGGATTTGCTATACAAAAACTGACGACTCTTTCAAAACTTCAAGCTGCGAAGAGAAAGAACTGAACAGGATGGTAACTGAAGAGAAAACGAAGCATCACAGGAAGGTTTGCTTTATTCTTAAGGGAAGAGACACTGAATAACCCCAAAGATTCTGTAAGTGCCAGCTGCACAGCGCATCCACAAAATGACAACTGCTACTCTTATTATCTGTTACGGACTTTTGGGACAATCCCTTTGAACCACACAAAAATAGCATAAATTTCGCTGGAGCTTTCTGATTGAGCTCCATTCTGTATATGCAACACTTTCCAGCACTGTTGACTTGTGGAAAGTTGGAAAAAGCAAAGTGTTAGCAACCACAGTCTAGTTTATCCAAAAACAAAATAAAACAACCTAAATCTCAAGAGTAAAGGAAGAGAGGAAAAGGAAGAGAAGAATCAGACCCAGCCCTGTCCCTCAAAAGGGTTTCAATTTACTCTTAGTCCAATTTCATCTTTTGTACTTTGTATGTGTATGTGGAGGGAGGCTAGGAGGGTGGGTGTGTATCACGGATTGAACTCAGTAACTTGTACTTGCCAGGCAGGTGCTGTGCTGCCGAGCTATTTGCCCAGCCTCCCAATTTATGCTTTTGTAAGAAAACGAGACAGTAAAGCTAAATGACTTTCCCAAGGACTGATAATACACTCCTATTTCTGTTTCACTGATTTTTTTCCAGTACTAAGAACTGAACCCAGGGCCTTCTCACTGGGCTACATCCCGAGCCCCGCATAGACATATAAATGTGTAGGACAGGGTCTTGCTAAGTCCCTAAACTGCTCAGGCTGAACTTGAACTTGCAGGCCCCCTGCCTCAGGCTCCCACAGTGCTGGGATTACAGGTATGTGCCACCAGGCCTGGTTTAGGTGGCATTTTAAAAGAGCAAGTAGTTCTCTAGCTAGTCACAAACTGTATATGTATATTTTAATGTACCCTCAAAGTTCCAAACTGAATCAGTAATTTGAAAGAAAATAAGTTAGATGCTCCATAATCTGAAGAGAAACAACTTTCCCAGAGCTGAGTCAATCTTCCATATTATTGGAAAAACTAAACCATAGTTTTTGACATTTAGTGATTAATACCACTGTTCCTCCCCTCTGGACAACTCTGGAGGACGCTGCCAGCTGAACCACCTCATCCAAGCCTTCGCAGGACCCTGGTGAGGACTTCTATAAACTGGATGCCGAGGGGCTGAGGAGACGCGCCCTCCACTGGCAGCCTGTACACAGAGGGCCCCATGTGTCTTCAGAGGCCTGACCCAGGAGGATCAGGAAGACACCGTACACAACCGAGATCACCTTACAGGAGAGCATCATAATTTAGAAAATAGAGAAAGGGTAAGTCGAGAGCAAGCCAACATGCTTGTAAGGAATCTCATCCCCAAATAATAATCCGGCTGGGAAAGTAGCAATCCAACTTTTCTACAACAGCATCAAATTTTTCTAAACTTAATTCCAGCCAGATCACCTTCATTCACATATTCCATTTCATCGTGCATGTAAACCAGGTGCTCACCCCTGCACCCATGGTCCTTTACAAGGTACTCTGGAAGAGAAAGAGCTCAAGACTGGAGTGTTTTTAAGTTGCTAAAAAGGGAGGGAATGACATTTAATTTCCTCCCCAGTGCATGTGCGCGCACAGATACACACACACACACACACACACACACACACACACTACAATTCACTGACAATAGTACTTGAGTTGAAGTCTCAGCGCCTAGAGGACAAACTGATGTGTGCTGCCTTGAGACCATAATAGTGAAATAAATCAGATTACACAAGCTTAAATGTCACATGGTCTGTCTGACATGAAAAACCCAAAGCATAAATAAATTATAGAGCAAAATAAAGATAGATTGTTGGAAACAGGGGAATAGACTTTTTCCAAATGGGAAGGGAATCAAGAGATGGGTGAGTTGGGGAAGGAGGAAGGAAGGGATAGGAGATGTAAAAAGAATTCAGATGTGTTCAGTACATATATCAATTTCTGGGGGTGAATGTTACCATTATGTACTACAAATAAATGTGTACTAATAAAAATTTTTAAAAATTGGTATCTTCCAAACCCAAGCTCATCACTGCCATGGAATGCCTCCTAGTTGGAGACTTTCCAGCAATGTGACTTGGTGCCATCCAATGTCAGTTTGGCCCTCACAGTGATTTACATTCTCCTAGATCAGGACCTGAAGCAACCACACACCCAGGGGTCTTAGAGACACCTCTGTCACCTCCACGCTCGTGACCACCTCATTCCTCAGCAGATCATCACAGAGCCCTCAACACACTGTGGCTGTCCCCCTCTGTCTCTTTGTCCCTCTTCTCCTCTCCTGAGCAGAGCTGCCTCACAGCCCTTCCATTCCTTCTTCACTTGCCTCATCACAGAGAGACCAGCATGCTGGGGGCTGTCACAGGAGACCCTCAACTCTTCCCTTAGGAAATCTCCCTAGTCACTATGTGCCTTTTCTGTAATAATATTCACTCTAAACCATGCTAGTTCCTTTCCACAATTTCTGCTGTTATAGAAAGCCAGTACTGAACCAACGGGAAGACTCTCCACACAAGGAGTTTGGAAGGCAACTTTTCATTACACTAGCGGGCTAGCGGGAATCAGTTCCAAGTCATCAGCCCTGAGCTGAAGGGTTTTGTTTACATATGATTTGCCAGCAGGAAGTACAAAAGCTGATACCAGGTTATCATATAATTGGTTACATGAATCAAGCCATATGTTGTCAGGCAGATTTGTTTTGGGCAGGTTAGTCAGAGGGATTGTTTATCATAAGGTGGGAGAAAATAGGGAGGGAGCTGGGGGTCAGGGAGTGGTTGAAACTAAGCATGTCCTTGACTAGTCTGTCTCAGTTGAATAGTCCTTGAAAGCAGAATATGTTTTCATGTCAGACGGTACAGGCACACAGATGGATGCCGTCAGACTGAGTCAGGTCGCGCTATCTCTAAGCTGCAGCTGGCTGGTCAGTCAAGTATAACTGAGTCTAATGGTCTGACTATGTGGTGGGCTGGGTGGGCACAGCTTGTCTTAACACGACATCAGACTTCATTTTTAACTTTTCGGTCACGTTTCCACTTTCATTTTACAAAATTAAATTGAACTGGCCCTTCACGCCCAGGAAGTCTCCCAGAAAGCAGCATCTCAGGCTGTCCGTTTGGGACCCGAAACTCCCGGACCATACAGTGGTCTGTTTGGATTGAAAGTCTGCGCGGACCTGCATCTCGGCGCGACTCTTTGGGACTGGGAACTGCCTGGAGATCGGCATCTGG
>PVJX010000616.1:210692-231146 GCA_004027295.1 Dolichotis patagonum | reverse complement strand
GCGAGGTCATGAGTTCGATCCCTGGTACCAAAAAAAAAAAAAAAAAAAAAAAGGATTACAGGTATGCCCTACCACATTTGTTCAGACGGGTATCCTTTTTTATTTTACTACTGGTGATTGAACCAAGGTCTTCACATTAAACTACAACCCCCAACACGTTTTTTCATTTTTTAAGATAGGGTCTTGCTAAATTGCTACATTGCCCAGGATGGGCTCAAACCTGTGATCCTCCTGCCTCAGCCTGCCGAGGGCTGTGATTACAGGCGTGTATCACCACACCTGGCTAAGACGGGTATTAAAACTTACATACTCAGGAATGCGGACATAGTTTAGGAGTACAGTACTAGCCCACAGCTCATGAGGCCTTGCGTTTCAGCCTCAGTGCTGTCCTTTACCCAAAGAATGATTACACACCAAACAGCAAAAGATTTTTTTTTTTGGTGCCGGGGATTGAACTCACGACCTTGCATTTGCCAAGCAGGCACTTATGCTGCTGAACTAAACCCCTGACCCACAAAATCTTTTTTGAGGGTGTGGGGATTAGATCCATATACTACACTTGCATATACTACACTTTCAAACCCAGGGAAAAATAAGATAATGATCCCTAGCATTGGAAAAACAAAATAAAACAAGGATCAGTATTTTACAAAAGGGTGTCACAGTTAACTGTGCTGGGCAGGTGATGGTGAAGCAGGTTCTTTCCTTCTTCCCTTCCTTGTTCGCTTCCTCGCTTGCTTCCTCCTTCTCCGTCCTGCCCCCTTCTTTTCTTTGGGATGGTTTCTCACTCTGTAGCCCAGCTGGCCTTGATCTCATGGTGATCCCCCTGCCTCAACCTCCCAAGTGCCATGGTTACCATTGTGCCACCATGCCCAGCTCTGGTGGGTTCCTGACATACTTCCACCTCTAATGAGCTGCACTTACATAGTGAGATGTTAAACAAAAGCAGGACCTGAACAGCAGAAGAGGAAAGAGATAGGGCATTATATTTCTGATTAGATTCGGAAAGGTTCTGAACACCAAACTACAGGTTCATTTTCAATAGCAAATACTGGGAGGAGCAGCAGGATGCAAGCTGTGCTGTAAAGACAGTACTCTAGGGCAAACTGGAGTTTGGATAGGGCACAAAGGGCTAAGAACTTGTTCTGTGATGGCAGCCTTTGGATCTGCAAAGAATCAAACAGGAGGCAAAGGGCTTAAGAGGCCAGCTCTTCCAAACTCAATGTTAGATGCTGAAGAGATGACCACTTTTGTTTTTATTTTTGGAGACAACTTCCACTATGTAGTTCAGTCTGGCCTTGAACTTGCTTGTATGGCCTCAAACTCACAGTGGTCCTCCTGACTCAACCTCCTAAGTGCTGGGATTGTAGGTGTGCATCACTACGCCAAGTTAGAGATGTTCTAAAAGAAGAGGAGAATACAGTTCCAAGTCTAGTGGCAAATGTCTGTAATCCCAGCATTTGGGAGGCAGAGGCAGGAAGATCACCATGAGTTCAAGACTGCCTGGATTACATAGTAAGACTGTGTCTCACAAAACAAAACAAAACAAAACAAAACAAAACAAAACACAAAGAAATGGAGAATACAAGCCAGAAGACTCTGCAGAAAAGAAAAGAAACAGAAATTATTGAGAGCTGAGAAGTATAGCAAACCAAAGACCTTAATTCAAGAATCTGAAAAGCTTCCCAACATTAACTAGTCAGAAATGATTTAGATCCTCATATTAGGTGAAGTTTTATCTCATAATATGATATTGAGACAGAGGACTGAAAGCTCCTATCTATCAATACATTTATCAAAAGGCTCCAGGGCCGGGAGCAGAGTTCAGTGGAAGAGTATCTGCTTAATATGCACAAGGCCTTGATTTAGTTCCTTAGCTTCACGCATGCGCACACACACACACACACACACACACACAGAAACCCTCTTTGACTCATCTTCCATTTTTCCCTGTTGACAGAGGACGTTTTCCCTGAGGACTGAGGCCAGGACCGCATTTGTGCTCTGCACATGCTCTACCGCTGAGCTGATCTCCAGCCTGGGGTTGTCACTTGATTCTCTGTTTTAAAAGTGTAGATACAGCCTAACCTAGAAGCCCAGCTACTCCATAGGCTGAGGCAGGAGGATCACAAGTTTGAGCTTAACATGAGCCATTCAGCCACTCACTCTCGAAATTTAAAAATGGTTTAGGATGGGGCTGGGGATTTAGCTCAGCGGCGTAAGTGCCTGCCTTGCAAGCGTGCAGTCCTGAGTTTGATCCCCATACCAAAAAAAAAAAAAAATGCAAATGCAAAGTGCAACATGTATTTGCATATAACCTTCACACAGCTCCTGTTTGCTTTAAACCACCTCTGGATGATTTATAATACCCAATACAATTTTTTTTTTTAAATCTTTTTTTAGACAGGGTCTCTCTATGCAGTTCAGGTTGGCCTTGGGCTCAGTTTGTAGCCCAGGCTGGTCTCAAACTGGCAATGATCCTCCTGCCTCAGCCTCCCAAGTGCTGGGATTACAGGAGTGCGCCACCACACCCAGCTCCCCAGTACAATGTAAATGCTGCATTTACAGTAGCCTTACTGTGCTGTTTAGGGAATGATGAGGAAAAAAAATCCTTGAATATTTTCACCCTTGGTTGGTTGGATCCATAGATTCAGGGCCCAAGGACACAGTTCCTCTGCTGGCCAGGGCTCCCTCCTGGGTCTGGCTCCGAACTGAACGCTCTGGCACAGTGCCCAGGGCACATCTGGTCGCCTCTCCGGAGTAAAGGAACATTCAGGTAGCAGCTCTGGCCACAGCTGCTCTGAACACTGCTCACCATTTGGAACCAGGAGGAGGCTTTTCACAATGCTTCTGAGGGGGCCAAGGCTGATCTGATTGGTGGTGGCAAATTCAGAGAGCTGAGCCAGAAACCTTTCCACCTGCAGAGGGAAGAGCACAAAGCAGGCCTTCACTCTCTAAGCTTCTCCAGTGCACAGGCTGATGCTCTGGTCTCTCCTTAGCATAAAATACGTTACCTCCTTGGGCTCTGTCAGGAACTGGAAAAGCACTTCTGTCAGAGCTGAGAACTGCTGTAAAGAGAACACCACAGAACATCAGTGCGGTCTCTACTCCTAGACTAGTGGGCCAGCCCTCCAACGACAGATCCTTGCAAGAGAATAATTACAGGGATTGATACTTGCTTCTGCTGATCTTCTGTGATCTTTTGTGCGCGCATGTATCCCCTGGTACTAGGGATTGTGCAATACTCCCAATCCTTTTTTCCTTTCTGTTTTCCTTCCTTCCTTCTCTCTCTCTCTCTCTCTCTCTCTCTTTGGTATCGATGACTGAACTCACAACCTTGTGCTTGCCAGGCAGACGCTTGTGTCACGGAGCTAAATCCTGGTCCCATCTTTCTTTTCTTCTTTTTCCTTTCCTTTTCTCTGTATCTGTCTGTCTTTTTGATACAGGGTTTCACTGTGCAGTTCAGGCTCGAG
This sequence comes from Dolichotis patagonum, assembly GCA_004027295.1. NCBI lineage: Eukaryota > Metazoa > Chordata > Mammalia > Rodentia > Caviidae > Dolichotis > Dolichotis patagonum. The sequence continues at coordinate 227,673 of PVJX010000616.1, read as the reverse complement.
TTCACTCATTTTGTAGCCCAGACTGGCCTTGAATTTGCAGCAATTCTCTTGCCTCAATCTCCCAAGTGCTGGGATTATAGACGTGTGCCACCACACTCCCAGTCCTCGTTTTATATATATATATATATATATTTTTTTTTTGTACCGGGGATAGAACTCATGACCTTGCGCTTGCCAGGCAGGTGCTTAAGCCACTGAGCTAAATCCCCAGCCCTATTTATATTTTTGAAACAGGTCTTTCTAACTTGCTAAATTGCCCAGGCTGGGCTCAAAACTTTCAATACTCCTGCCTCAGCTTCCCAGAGTGCGGGGATTAGAGGTCTGTACCACCTACTTCTATAGGTTTTATTTTATTCTATTTCTTTGAGACAAGGTCTTGATATGTACTATAGACTGGCTTTGAACTTGCTATGTATCCCAGGTCAGCTTCAAATTCACGCTTTTCTATCTCAGCTATCTCAGCGTCTTGAGTGCTGGGATTACAGATATGCATGATCACACCATGCTTAAGATACCTTATCTGTTTTGTTGTTGTTGTTTTTTAAAATAGTCTCCCTGTGTAGTTTAGGCTCTCCTTGAACTCACTATGTAGCCCAACCTGGCCTCAAACTCATAGTGATCTTCCTGCCTCAATCTCCCAAGTACTGGGATTACAGGTATGTGTGATACACTTGTGATAGCTATGATACCTATTCTGATCACCATAAAATTATAAATGTTCAAGCTGGGTGTGGTGGCATACTCCTAAAATCCTAGCATTTGGGAGGCTGAGGTAGGAGGATCACTGCAAGTTTGAGACTAACCTGGGCTACAAAGTAAGCCTAAAGCCAGCCTGAATTGATAGTGAGACCCTGCTCAAAAAGACAAAAATAAATAAAGTTATTAATGTTCATACTATCTACATCAGCATCAATATAGCCACATCAATATATTGCCTGAAAAGCACAAATATTTTAATAAGATACTTAAAAGACATATATTGCAAGATCATGCATGTATGCATATAGATGGACAGACATCTCTAGGGTCCACATACATGCACACAGAAAAAGATCTGAAAGGAGAAATCAGCAGAACACTAAAAGCATTTATTATAGGGTTGGGGGTATGGCTCAACAGTAGAGCACTTCACAGCACACTGTGGACCCTGGGTTCAATTCCCAATACTGCCATAAAACAGACAAAACCAAACCAAACCAAAAAACAAAACGAAATAAAAACCAAAACCAGTTTGTTCTGTGTGGCAAAACACTGGAAAATTTTAATTTTCTATTTTGAGCCAGGTGTGGTAGCACACTCCTGTAATTCCAGCACTTGGGAAGCTGAGGAAGGAGAATCGTTTGCTAGTTCGAGACCAGCCTGGGCTACAAAGTGAGCCTAAGGCCAGCCTGAACTGCATAGCAAGACCCTGCCTAAAAAAAAAAAAAATTCTATTTTGCTAGCCTATTTTCCGTCCTCTTCACAAAACTTGTTACTTGCATAACAAAACAATAAATTTCAATAGTTCATTGAACATTCCTAAACATTGTCTAGGAATATATCTTGTGCATGTTAATCTTTTTACTAGTGCTATTTTACTAGGAATTGAGTACATGGGCCTCCCATAAATTCCTCTGTAGAAGTTCTACTTCTCATGGGCTGGGGATTTAGCTTAGGGGCATAAGCGCCTGCTTTGCAAGCATTTGGTTGTGAGTTCAATCCCCGGTACTGATTTAAAAAAACAAAACAAAACAAAACAAAACAAACCAGAAAGCATAAGTTCTACTTCCCAAAGTGATTGCATTTAAAGGCAGGCTTGCGAACTGATAAAGGTAAAATGAGGCCTTAAGAAGAGCACTCTACCCCATAGGGCTGGTGTCTTTATCAGAAGATGAAAATGTTAGACACTAGGATCTGGGTTCCAGCCCAGCCTGGGCAATTTAGCAATTTAGTGAGACTGTCTCAAAAAAAAAAAAAAAAAAAAAGAAAGAAAGAAAGAAAGAAAGAAAGAAAGAAAGAAAAAGGACTAAGGAGTTAGTTCAGTGCAAGGGTCCTAGCTTCAATCCCCAGAACACCACACATACACACATACACACACACACACACAGGCAATATTTTAACTAAGGGTGAAATATGCAAAACTTCTAGCATGCAGCCAGGCTCCTGGTTAAACAAATGCAATTTGTGTAGCTTAATTATAGTCACTAAAACATTTGATTCACTTTCCAGAAACAATACACACACACACACACACACACACACACACACACAAAAGAGCTGGGCATAGCGGCACACACCTGTAATCCCAGCACTGCAGGAGGCTGAAACAGGAGGATCACTACGAGTTCAAGGCCAGTCTAAACTACACAGTGAGATCCTGTCTCAAAAAATAAGTAAATGAATGAATGAATGACTGTAAGACATACTTCAGCTAAAAGTCCTCAAAGTTGTATGCGTAGTATGATTGTCAAATACATCTTACCCTTTTGCCTGATGCACTAAATTGGACATGTCCACTGCTGAGAGCTACATTATTTACACATTCCTAGCCAGGTGCAGTGGTGTGCACCTGGAATTCCAGCACTTGGGAAGGCTAAAGCATAGAGGACTGAGAGTTCAAGCCTTGCCTGGACTACACAGCAAGACCTTGTCTCAAAACACTAATAAAAAATATCCTACTTTAAAATATAAAACTGGCTGGGTGTGGTGGCACATACCTGTAATCCCAGCACTCGGGAGGCTGAGGCAAGTGGACTGCTGCAAGTTCAAGGCCAGCCTGGCTACATAATGAGCTAAGGACAACCTGAACTACATAGTGAGCCATCCCAACACCCACTCCCATATTAAAAACTATCCACACCGCACGCACACACACACAAAGAAAAAAGAAAAACATCCCAGTGTATAGCACTTGCCTAGTACTTATACATAAGGCCTTGAATTTGATACTCAATACCACAAATAAGACAACTAAAAGTACAAAATTAGCATGGAAAAACTTGAAAATTACACACACACCTTTTTTTTTTTCTTTTGGATATCAGGGGATTGAACTCACAACCTCAGGCTTGCCAGGCAGGCGCTTGTACCGCTGAGCTAATTCCCTGCTCCCCTCTCCCCAGTTTGAAAAGACTGAATTAACACAAAATAATATAAACTAAAACCTCTCTCCCTGCCCCCCTCCCCAGTCCACTCGCCACAAGTGGTTAATGCTAACACACACTGTGAGCTTCCCGTCATTTTCTTTTGTGTTTTGCAGCACTGGGAATGGAACCCAAGGCCCTGTTACACCAAGCAAGGGCTCTGCCACTGAGCTACATCCTCAGCCTCATCTTTTTTTTCTTTTGTTTTGTTTAGACAGGGTCTCGCTATGCTATGTAGTACAGGCCGGCGTTGAACTCACTGTGTAGTCCAGGCTGGGGCTCAAACTGCTGGCAATCCTCCTGCTCAGCCTCCTGAGTTCCTGAGTGCTGGGACTGCAGGTATGTGCCACCATGCCTGGTTCACCTGGAATTTTTTTTTTTGGCAGGGTACTGGGGATTGAACTCAGGACCCTGTGCTTGCCAGGCCAGTGCTTATGCCCCTGTGCTATATCCCCAGCCCCCTACCTGGTTACTTTTTAACCAGTGTTGATCCTGGGATTATCTTTCTATAGTATTTATGACATTGAGCATTAGCCTTGTATAACTGCTGGTTCTATGTAGCAAAAACCAGGACACTAATGGCCATATTAGCACATACCTATAATCCCAGCACTCAGGAGGCTGCAGTAGGAGGATTTTGAGTTTGAACCTCGCCTGGGCTACAAAGCAAGTTTCACACCAGCCTAGAACACATAGTGAGACTGTCTCAAAAATAAACAAATAAAAACCATGAGCAGTCAAGAACTGGTCAAGAATTTATCCCCTCCTTCCAAAAAAAAGAATCTCTCCCCAAATTGTACTTTTTCCTTTAATTTTTTCCCTTACAAATCTATGGAACTGTCAGCTCCACGTTACTCGGGACCTTCTAAAAAATAGGGCAGCTCATTACCCACCACCCACATTTCCCTTTCGAGGCCCCAGCCTAGCACCAGGACTCACTCTAACCTCCCTGTCCGTCTCATCCCCAGTTCTCTCCAGTAGGACTCCACACTATCTGGTCAAAGCGGCCTCTGGCCCCAGCCCTATCTCCACTTCCCCAAACCATCCTTATCCCTCAAAATCCTGCTGCCCAGATAGCAGCTACTCCCAACAAGAAAGGGACCCGCCTCAAGGGAACAATTAACAGAGCAAGGAGACAGCCTAAAGAATCCGATAAAATATCTTCAAACAATGCATCAGATAAGGGGTTAATTTCCCCAGAAAAGAAAGAAAATCCAATTTAAAACAGTGGCAAAAGACTTGAGCAGATATTTTTGTTTTTTTCTTTTTCTGTTTTAGACAAGGTCTCACTACGTAGTCCAGGCTGGCCAGGAACTCACAATCCTCCTGCTTTAGTCTCCTAAATGCTGAAAGTACAACTGTGCACCACACCTAGCATGACATTTCTTTTTTGCTTTGTTTCTTACTTTGGCAGTACTGAGGATTGAATCCCAGGACCTAGTGGATGCTAGGCAAGCACTGTATCACTGAACTACACCCCCAGTCCATTAACACTTTTCAAAAGAATGCATATAAGTTGCCAACAGGGGTATAAAAAAAAGTGCTCAACATCACTAATCAGAAAAATGCAAATCAAAACCACAAAAAGATATCACCTTCCTTCCTTTGGTTAGAAACACTATCATCAGAAAGATGAAAGAGGCTAGGGGTGCAGCTGAGTGAAAGAGGGCTTGTCAAGCACTCAGGAGGCCCTGGGGTTGGGGGGAGGGTAGGAATGGGGTGACATCTAGAGGAAAGAAAGTCACACTTCGGAGCTCCACTGCCATGCTCATGACAGCACTATCTGCAGCAGCCAAAATATGGATCAGCCTAAGTCTGTGCGATGAGCCGGGGATTTAGCTCAGTGGCATAAGCGCCTGCCTGGCAAGCGTGAGGTCTTGAGTTCGATCCCCGGTACCCCCCCCCAAAAAAAAGTCTGTGCAATGAGTAAGGAAAAGGTGGTGTGTTTACACGACAGAACTGCTCGACCATTGGAAAAAACTTAGAATACTTTGCAACAACATAAATGAACTTGGCGGACGTGAACTAAAACAGCCAAACACCAAATAACAAAGCCTACTAAATGACCTCACTTATGCGTAAAACCAAAAAAAAAGCTAAAGTACAGAGAAGGGTGGTTACTGGAAGCCAGTGTAGTTGCAGGATGGCATAAGAAATCCAGAGTCGGGCTGGGGATTTAGCTCAGCGGCATAAGCGCCTGCCTGGCAAGTGCAAGGTTGTGAGTTTGATCCCCAGTACCGCAAAAAAAAAAAAAAAAAGAAATCCAGAGTCACAGGATAAAAGGGTATTTAAGGACCCAGGAATGCAGCTCAGTGGTAGAGGTCCTGCCTACCATGCAGAAGGCTCTAGGCTTGATTGTGAACATTGCCCCCCCCACCCACAGAAGTATATAATTTTGTTAACTGTGAGTTTGTCAGCCTGAACTGCATAGTGAAACCTTGCCTCTAAAAGACCCCCCCAAAAAAAATTTTTTTTCCCGTTAACTAAGAGGACTAACATCAAGAGATTTACTATACAGCATGGTTAATGCTGTAGTTAACATATGTAGTTCATAACAATATGATGATGAATATGACTTTTTTGGTACCAGGAATTGAACTCATGACCTCGTGCTTGCCAGGCAGGTGCTATGCTACTGAGCCATATCTCCAGGCCTGATGTATGATATCCTTGAAACAATGAAAAGTAGAACCAGACATGGTGATGTATGCCTGTAGTCCAGGCACTCTGGGAAGCTGAGGCAAGGGGATTACAAATTCAGGCCAGACTTGGCAAGTTAGTAAGAACCTACTTCAAAATTAAAAAAACAAAAAGGGTTGGGGAAGTAGCTCAGTGCAAAGGCCCTGGGTTCAATCCCAGTGCTGGGGGGTGGGGGAAGCGGAGTAGTTGGTAAGTGCTCTTACTACATAGCCAGTAACTGGACCCAGGCATGACATGCATTGTAATCCCAGGCAGGAGGATCATGAGTTTGAGGTCACTCTACTGTCTTAAAAAAAATGGTACACATGTTGGTATTGGGCAGGCCAACAGAAAATGAACCAGAAATACCTCTCTTTTTCCTAGAGGAAAGGTTATCCAGTAGGAGTGGGAAGGCTGGCATTCGATGTTCAGTCTTCATATTAGTTCTTTTTACTCTGATAACTGGCAGCGACAAGGCCAATCCCCAACAGCCCAGTGCCCCGTCCTCCCCAGTGTGACCAGCCAGCCGCCTCACACGGGGCACATGCTGGGATGCAGGAAGTGCCTTTCCAAGTGCTCACTGGATGGGGTGTAGCTCAGGGGTACAGCACAGGCCTAGCAAGTATGAGATCCTGGATTAAAACTCAGCACCTTACAAAACAAAAGAAAAAAGAAACGGGAAAAGACAGCTAACAACAAGTATTTCATAAGTCACTGAGGATCACAAGTTTGAGAGCAGGCTGGACAATTTAGCAGGACTCTGCCTCAAAATAGTTTTTAAACCAGGCATGTAGCACATGCCTGTAGTCCCAGCGCTCAAGAGGCTAAAGCAGGAGAAACTCTGCAAGTTCAAGGCCAGCCCAGGTTACTCAGTGAGATCCTGGCTCACAAAACAAAACAAAATGGGAAAAAGATAACTGTGAGGTAATACATCTGTTTCTTAGATTTTACCATTCTACAATGTATATGTATTTCAAACCATATTGTACATGATAAATGCATATAATTTCATTATTTTTTTTTAAATTCAAAATTCTTGCCTAGCATGTCCCAGGCCCTGACTCTGGAAGGGGAGAGGAAGAAGAGGAAGAAGGTAGGCTAAATAGAAGCAACAGAGAAGAGAAAAAGGAAGCGGAAGGAGGAAGGAAGGGAGAGAGAACTATGCAGCTGCTTTCTCAACTTCTGAGACTCCTCCTGAAACCTTGCCTGGGGCACCTGGAATCTTTAACTTTGATAAACAATACAAATTTAGTAGAGAAAATTCACTGTAGAGTTTTGTGGCATCTTCGGCATCGTAAATACCTTAGGTGCCGGGCAGCATTTGTTGAATAACTCTCCCTGCTTAGCTGCCTCTCCCTGAAACATTCACCTGTCAAATTTATTTATTTATTTATTTATTTATTTTTTTTGTTATCGGTACCAGGGATCCAACTCACGACTGCCCGCTTGCAAGGCAGGCGCTTATGCCGCTGAGCTAAATCCCCAGCCCCCACCTGTCAAATTTAAATTGTAACTATTCCGGTCAGTAACCCTATGAAGAGATGCTCAAGGTCATTCCAAATCAGAGATGCAAATCAGCCAAACAAGGAGGTAGCATCTCCACTGATCAGATCTGCAAATGAGCAAGTTCCAGCACTGGTAGAGGAAGGGAGCAGACTGGTCCCACGAGGGAAAGGACAGCGGTACACTGAGGCACCTGGGCTAGCGGGCACTTCCCTAGGTGGTGCCTACTGTTGAAATGGCCACGTTCCTTGGCCTGCTAATTCCCTAGTAATTCCTAGTAATATCCTTCAGATATGCTCCAGACACACACAAAGCCACTTCTTGAACACAACTGAAGTGTCTATTAAAAGGTTAAAGAAATTATGACAGTGGCCCTGAAGCAAGGCCAGCAGATCGCTGTAGCTGCTGGTTTCAAACAGGAGTCTAAAGAGAATTCTTTCTGTGGTCTGTTGGCCATTTCAGAACTTTGGAAATGGAATGGTCAATTCATCAGAAAGAAATAGCAGGTGAGTATGGTGGACTTTAGGGGGCCTGCAGGGGAGAGACCCTGGTGCCTCAGGACCTGCACCATGCGGTTGACTCGGGGTGCTGGGAGAACAAGGAGCTCTTCCCCTCTCTGGGGGGTGGCTGAAAGTGTGGCAGGCTTTCAGCAGCCCAAGGAGAGAGCCCCTGGCGCACTGCGACCTGCACCGTGCGGTTGACTCCGGCTGCCGGGAGAACAAGAAACTTCCCTCCTCTCTAGGGGCAGCTGAGAGTGTGGCAGACTTTTGGCAGCCCAAAGGAGAGAGACCCTGGCACACTGAACCTGCACAGTGTGGTTGACTTGGGGTGCCAGGAGAACAAGGAACTCTTCCCATCTCTGGGGGGCAACTGTGATCCTGCCTGGGTGTGGGCTGAGAATCAGACATCTCATGTCGTCCTGTCCCCCATCCCGTGTCCCCCCTCCCCTTCCCCCCTGCTTAGCAAGTGGGAGCCAGTGAACTACACATCTTGTGAAAAGATGGGCTATGTTATTTAGTACGAGCTCTCCATATGCAAAGATAAGGACAACCATTTGGAAGAAAACAAGAGACAATATGACAGATAGTGAAGATCTCTGGTTGTCTAGCTTTGACATTTATGCTTTCTTATGTACTGTTTTGTTGTGTTTAATTTTACTCCCTTTTAAAATAAAATTTAGGGCTGGGGATTTATTTAGCTCAGTGGCTTAAGCGCCTGCCTGGCAAGCATGAGGTCGTGAGTTCGATCCCTGGTACCAAAAAAAAAAAAAAAAAGAAAAGAAAAGAAAAAAAAATAAAATAAAATAAAATTTAAAAAGTTAAAAAAAAAAAAGAAATTATGACAGAAGGGCTGGGGTTGTGGCTCACGTAGAGGATGTGCTCAGCAAGTACCAGGCCCTGAGTTCAATCTCCAGCACCAATAAATAAATAAACATTATTGTGGAACTGGTTTTTTTTTTTTGTTTTTTGGTTTTTTTAAAATCGGTACCAGGGGTCAAACTCACGACTGCGCTTGCAAGGCAGGCGCTTATGCCGGTGAGTTAAATCCCCAGCCCCAAAATAAATAAACATTAAAGGAGATCTATTTCAAGGAATATTGTGAATGGCTCTATCAAAAAAAATTGGGGCCCGGGGATATAGTTCGCCGGCCTAAGTGCCTGCTTGATAGTCCTAGCACTCCGGAGGCTGAGAAACAAGGATCCTTTGGGTGCATGAGTCTGAGGAAATCCTGGACAACAAAGTGAGATCCTGCCTCCTACACACACAAATACACGTGCACACACTAATTTTTTTTGATAAAATAACTAAATTATTTCTGGGGTCCTAGGGCTTGAACCCATGGTTATGTGCATACTTAAACGTGTGCCCTATCACTGAGCTGTATCCTCATAAAAGAAAACTGACCTCATATTGGCAGATTGAGACTGGTATGTTTCTAAAAGATATACAAGAAGCCAGGCATGATGGCACATGCCTGTAATCCCAGAAGACGGCTGAGGCTGAAAATTGAGCCCAGCCTAGCTTATATAGTGAGTCTGAGGCCAGGTGTGGGCATACAACTATAATCCCAGCACTCAGGAGGCTGAAGCAGGAGGATTGCCATGAGTTTAAGATCAGCCTGGGCTACATAGTCAGTTCATGGACACCCTGAGCTACACAGGGAAACCCTGACTCAAAGAAAAACCAAAACCAACCAACCAAAATTTTCTCTTTCTCAAGGTTCCACATACAAATTATTTATTTTCTTTTTATTTTATTGGTATTCTTTCTTTTTTTGATATACCTTAGATATACAAAACTCATACCATCACCATAGGGAGTTTCTATCTGTAAATGATCACATGTAGTTTAGTACTACTGAGGGCCTCTTTAATTCTATATATAATTAAGTACTGAAGGCCTCCTTAACTTCTTTTTTTTTTTCCTTTTTGGTACCAGGGATCGAACGCACAACCTCATGCTCGCTGGGCAGGCACTTATGCTACTGAGCTAAATCCCTGGCCTTAACTTCCTTTTTAGACAGGATCTCACTATGGAGCTCAGATTCAAGATCTTCCTGCCTCAACTTCCACACCTGGCTTCACTTTCTTTCCTGCCACAGCAGAGCACAACTTCCACAAGAGGTCACGGCCATGAAATCTTTTCTAAACCTCACTGGGTTTAGTGGCTTTGACCAGCATGTGATGGCACCAACATTAATACAAGGTGTCCTTTGCTCCTCTATGCCTGTACTTCAGACTTAAATTCAGTTAGTAAGAGCAGGTATTTGGAAAAGTCTGATCGTCTACTAAAATGGAGAGAAAACGGTCCAGATCACTCTGGCAAACTGGTTAACAGGCAAATGTTTTATCTTTTCTTTCTTGCTTTTTTTTTTCCTTTAGGAGAATACTTTCTGTATTAAAAAGAAATGTAAAGGTTAAGAGTGGTTCCGGGGCTGAAGGTTTAGCTCAGTGGCATAAGTGCCTGCTTGGCAAACAGGAGGCTGTGAGTTCAATTCCCAGCACAAAAAAAAAAAAAAGAATTAAAGTGGTTCCAAATTGAGTCAAGCTCTGTTCTTAAAAAAAACTGAGTTACCTTAAGGATCACACAATCTAGTAGCTTAAAGGTCTTTTTTAGTTTTGCTGGCAGTGGTGGCAGATGCTTGGAATTTCAGCACTGAGGGGCTAAGGCAGGAGGATGGCAAACTCAAGCCCAGCCTAAACAACTTAGCAAGACCCTGTCTCAAAATAAAAAGCCCCTGGTCTCAACCTCCTGCACCAAAAACAGTAGTACTTTAAAGGTATTTAGTAGCAGAATGACTTTTGCTCTATAAATAGAAGTCTTCCAGAGAACAGTGATGCCCAGTAAAAGCTAAACTATCGCCCAAGACTTTGAAGTCAGATATCCGGTCCTGAATTCCTGGCTCCATCACTTCCTGGCTGCCTGGTTTTAAGCAAGTTCGTTTGTTTCCTTTAACTGTTTTTCTTTTCTGTAAAATGGGAATAATAACAGCACTTACCTTTTAAGATTGTTACACACAAAGCACTTAAAATAGTCCCTGGCACATGCTCAATACATAACAGCTTTTTCTCTCTCTTTTTTTTTTTTTTGGTACTAGGGATCAAACTCATGACCTCACACATACCAGGTCAGGGTTTGAACTGAGCTAAATTCCTGCCCCTTTTTTCTCTTTTCTTACGCAGTGCTAGGGATCCAATGTAGGGCCTGGTGCATGCTAGCAAGAGCTCTATTGCCAAGCTACGGCCCATAACAGCTTTTTTTTTTTGGTACCTCCCACTTGCCAGGCAGGCATTTATGTGGCTGAGCTAACCCCCCCCACCCCCGGCCCTGTAACAGCTATTTTTAAGAACCCTTTTTCTTACACCAATGAGCTAAATCCCAGGCCTCAGAAGCCTTTGATTAAGTTTTCTCATCTGTAGAATAGAAATTATAATAGTGCCTACCCAGTAAAGTGATTACAATGACTCAGTAAGTTAATATAGATAAAAACAGAACATCCTGTGGTGTCCAATCCATTGTCCACTAGCCACATGAACACTCAAAAAATGATAACCTTGGCCAGGGATTTAGCTCAGTGGGGTAAGCACCTGCCTGGCAAACGCAAGGTTGTGAGTTTGATCCCTGGTACCAAAAAATGATAGCCTGATTTGAGAGGTGCTGAACATGGGAAAAGACTTAGAGGGGCTGGGGATTTAGCTCAATGGCATAAGTGCCTGCCTTGCAAGCAGGTGGTCATGAGTTCAACCCGCAGTACTGATTAAAGAAACAAAAAGACTTAAGAAACCGGGAGTAAAAAAAAAAAAAACCGGGCGTGTGGCACATGCGTGTAATCCTAGCACTGGGGAGGCTGAGGCAGAAGGATCACCCCAGGTTCAAGGCTATCCTGAACTACACAGCAATACTCTGTCTAAAAATAAATACATAAGTAAATAAACCAACTTACTTTCCTTTGTTTTTCTATTTATTTAATTACTATATTTATGTGATGCTCAGGATTGAACCCAGGGCCTTGTAAATGACAGGCAAGAATTCTACCACTGAACTACAATCCTTGTTTTGCAAATTTTTTGTTGTGCTTTTTTTTTTTTTTTTTTTTTGGTACCGGGGATCGAACTCACGACCTTATGCTTGCCAGGCAGGCGCTTAAGCCACTGAGCTAAATCCCCAGCCCCTTGTTGTGCTTTTTTGTTTTGTTTTGTTTTTTGTACCAGGGATCAAACTCACGACTTTGCCCTTACCAGGCAAACGCTTGAGCCACTGAGCTAAATCCCCAGCACTTTCATTTTGCAATTTTTATTTTAGTTTAGTTTACTTTAATTTAGTACTGGGGATTGAACCCATGGAACACTGAGCTACATCCCCACCCATCTCTTTTTATTTTTTTATTTTGAGACAGGGCCTCAGTAACTTGCCCAAGCTGATCATGAACTTTTGAGACTCTTGCCTCAGCCTCTGAAAGTGCTCAGGTTACCTGTGTTTACCACTGCACAAGGCTGCAACTTACTTTCATTGGACACTGCTGGTTTAGATCGTGTTTAGCATTATAATCCTGGTTACCATTACTTTATGAAAAAAATCTGGGGGCTGGGGATTTAGCTCAGCGGCATAAGCGCCTGCCTTGCAAGCAGGCAGTCGTGAGTTCCATCCCTGGTACCGATAAAAAAAAAAAAAAAATCTGATGTTTTTTCATCATCCAGGCCTTTGACTACATATGTGAAGAGTTGTAGGGGATATTGAGACAAAGAGGGGGGCCACACCTCTTGGCAAGTTATAACCCAGTGTGGGAAACAAGATATATCTTTAGCTGGGTGTTGGTGGTACAGCACTCACTCAAGAGGCTGAGGCAGGAGGACTGATGCAAGTTCAAAACCAAACTGTGACATAGTAAGTTCAAGACCAGCCTGAACTACATAGGAAGGTGTTGCCTCAAGGGGAAAAAAATCCCGTCAGGGATTTCACTTGGGTGGCACCTGCAGTTTTAACAGAGAAAAGACAAAAATGTTTTAAAAATTAAAAAAAAAAATTAAATAGGGAGAAGAGCCAGGCATGGTGTAATCACAGCACTTGGCAGGCCGAGGCAGGAATGCTGTTAGTTCAGCTTGGGCTACAAAGTGAGCTCAAAACCAACCTGAACTGCAGAGTGAGACCTTATCTCAAAAAGACCAAGGGGGGAAAAAGGGGGGGAGAAGGAAGCTTTGCTAGCTCCCCCACCACTGAGGCCTGGTCCTCCATAGTGCCCGTGATTATTTTGACTAGGGTCTTCCCAGCACTGACGACTGGAGGAGTGGGTGGTCCCAGGCGGCATGCCCCCACCCTTCCAGGGTGGTCCGGAGCCCCACTGGGCCGACTGTCACCGACACTCATCAACTCTCCAGATTTCCTGCACCGCGCCAGGCGTCTCCTTGGTCACAGTCACAGACCTGTGTCTGCACTCCATTGCTCTCCCAAATTCCCTCAGGGCCCCCACCCCGTTATTTCTTCCTCACACCTCAGCCTCACCACGGTCTCCCCTCAGTCCCTCTTTTAGGACCCTACAAACTTTGCTCAGCCCAGCAGTACCCAAAAGTCCCCCTAGTCCCATCTCTGAGTCCGAAATAAAACCACCCTGACACCCTACAGGCCATAGCCCCTCTCCGGCCCAGCTCAAGCTCTCCAAACGCAACCGGGTTCCAGTCCCACCCCTCGGCCACTGGGACCCCACACCCTGGCCTACCTGCGCGCCCAGCTGGTTCAGCTGCTGCATGTCACCGGCCACGGCCTCGGGCACCGGGTCCGGCGTACAGTGCAGACGACCCATGGCTCCCCGCAGGCCGGCGGCTGCTGTCCCAGCTTCCTGCCCCGCCGGCCTCGCCGCGCTTTCGCAGCCGCACTTTCGCCACGGCCGCCGCCGCCGCCGCCGCGGTCCTACCGGCACGCGAGCCTGGGGTGCGCCGGGTGTGGCGGACACGCGCGGGGTTCCCTCCCAGGTCTGCAGGTTAGGTTTAGAGTTATGGCAAGTTTAGAACAGGACCTGGTCCACAGGTCTTCTGTCAGTGACTGGCTGCTATCAGCATCATCTTATTTTTCTTAGTCTTTACCTTCCCCTTCCTGCTCTTGCTCTTCTTCTTCTTCCTCCTCCTCCTCTTCTTTTTTTGTCTTTGAGACAAGGGCTTGCTATGCAGTTCAGGCTGGCCTTGAGCTCACTTTGTAGTCCAGGCTGATCTCGAACTTGCAACAATCCCCCAGCCTCAGCCTCCTGAGTGCTGGGATTACAGGAGTGTGCCACCACACCTATTGTTATTACAGGTTCATTAATTTTTTTCTTTATACACTTTTTTTTTGGTACCAGAAATAGAATTCATGACTTCACACTTGCCAGGCATACACTGTGCTGCTGAGCTATATCACTGGTCTCTATATACTTAAAAAAAAAATTTTTTTTGGTACTGGGGATCCAACTCATGACCTTGCACTTGCCAGGCAGGTGCTTATGCCACTGAACTAAATCCCTGGCCCCACTTTTACATTTTAATTTATATTTTTAGTTTACTCTTTGGTTGTGCTAAAGATTGAGCCCAGACTTTCATGTATACAAGGGCAATGTTTGTACATGAGCTACACCCCCAACCTGTAGCAAGTACCTGGTGCCCTCTGCCCTGATGTCAGGCCACAGGGCAGAGGGAAGGGATCCAAGCAGGCCAGCATGCTGGTCCAGGAGCTTACATCAGAGGAGAGCTGTAAGTCTTAGAGTCACTGGAGTAGTCACCTGGATGCCCCCCCAGGATGCCAATTACTGGGTCCCGCCCCCAGTCTCTGAATAAAAAGACCAAGGTGCAGTCCAGCAAGTTCCCAGGAACTGCACTTTGACTAGTGCCTGGCACTCAATAAATATCAGAATCAAATTAACCCATGTGATAGAAAAGAAAGAAAAGGAAAGGAATTCACTTGAAATTGACACCTAACAGAGTAGTAACAGGATGACTGTAGTGTCTGCCAATCCTTTTCCCTTCATGGTGTTGGGGTTCACACACCCCTTCTTTTTTTCTTTCTATCAGATATTTTCTACAACACAGGTCACTTGGGCTTTCTGTGACTTGTTCTTGCACATTCAGGACTTGTCCATTTGCCCAACTACTTAGTTCTCATGCAGGTCCTCGGGCTGTCAGCACGGCATCACCTAGGAGAGAGAGCTGATGAGAAATGCAGAATTTCAGGCCTAGTATTTAAGATCTGCACTTTTCTTCCTGAAGTACCAGGGATCAAACCCACAGACTCCTGCACACTGGAGAATCCCTCTAGCACTGACCTGTACCCTTAGCCCTCAGGATCTGCATTTAGTAAGATCACGGGCACAGTAAAGTTGGAGATGCAAATATTAACAACCATGCTTTAAACATACCATGTGCAGGGTTTTACTTTAAGCACCTCAATATACACTGTATTTAATGACCATAATATTTTGCATTGTCTTCTTGTTCTTGATCATATTCTTTTTTTTTTTAATTCTTTTTTGGGGCCACCAAATTCCCAGAACCATTCTTTCTTTTCTTTTTTTCTTTTTTTTTTTTTGGTACTGGGGATTGAACTCATGACCTCGCGCTCACCAGGTAGGCGCTTATGCAACTGAGCTAGCAACTGAGCTAAATCCCAGGCCCCACAAACCATTATTTCTATTTCAGTGTTTATCACATTGTTTTATTCCTGTCTTTCACATATCTAGTCTCCCTCCCCTTCCTATATGAATTCTGTTGTCTTGGGCAAATTATTAACCTTTCTGTGCCTCTTTTTAAATGGAACTCACGGGCTGTGGATTTAGCTCAGCGGCATAAGTGCCTGCCTTACAAGTGCATGGTCGTGAGTTTGAACCCCGTACCAAAAAAAAAAATTAAAAAAGAAAATAAATAGAACTCATTATGCAGACAATGCTTCTGAGGTCCATGGAAAGTACTCAACAAATGCTTGTTATTTTTATTCCAGTTTTTCTTTTCTTTTTCTTTCTTTCTTTCTTTTTTTTTTTTTTGGTACCAGGGATTGAACTCACAACCTTGCGTTTGCCAAGCAGGCACCACTTACTCCACTGAGCTAAACACCTTGGCTCTTTATTCCAGTTTTTCAATCTTATTAAAAAAATGTAGCAATAAATATTTTAATATACCATCCTCTTCCCACATCTGATTATTCCTTCAGGAGAAATTCCTAGAAAGGTCAAGGGATTTGTTTTGGTGTGTGGTTTGGTTTGATTTTTTTTTTTTTTTTTTGGTACCGGGGATCGAACTCATGACCTTGCGCTTGCCAGGCAGGCGGTTAAGCCACTGAGCTAAATCCCCAGCCCTGGTTTGATTTTTTTGAGATAAGAGTTTCACTATGTATTGAAGGCTGACCTTGAACTCAAAATGATCCTCCTGCCTCAGCCTCCTGAGTGCTGGAATCACAGGCATGTGGCACCACACAGGCTTTTGTTTTGGATTGATGGTACTGGAAATTGAACCCAGCATCTTTGCACTGTAGTTACATCCCCAGCTTCTTAATATTTTTTATCTTTTTTTATTTTTTATTTATTTATTTTTGGAATATTTTTTATTTTGAGACAAGAATCTTGCTAAACCACTAAAATTGCTGGGCTGGGCTCAAACATGCAATTCTCCTGCCTCAGCCTCCAAGAATGCTGGGGTTGCAGGCATGTACCACCATATCCTGTTGAAAGAACATGAGATATTAAGTTTAAACATTTTGTTTATAAATATCATGAAGATGGATGAATTTTTTTTTAAGAAGATAGATGAGTTTTTGAGGTAGGGAGAAAGTAGACTATTAACTCTCTCCCTGAGAATACCCTGAAATCAGACTCTCAGCCTGAACAGGGACCTCACATATTTTATTGATGAGGCTCTGGGTCCTGCCTGCCCTCCTTCCAAACCCACATCCTCTCTGATTCAGGGAAAAGAAACCCAGATGTTGTGAAAGAAATCTCTTTTTTTTTTTTTTTTTTGTGAAAGAAATCTCAAACATCAGATAATGCCTTTCTGGGCTCCAATCCTAAATGCTGCATAAAAATCATAAAGTGTTGTGTTAACATCTCACAATGAATTAGTATAGCAGTCTATTAGGTCTTTGTAATCCCTCCCCCCCTTTTTTTTGGTACCCAGGATTGAACTCATGATCTTGTGCTTGCCAGGCAGGTACTTTGCTGCTGAGTTA